>OY992880.1:14399096-14449096 GCA_963921405.1 Cepaea hortensis | reverse complement strand
TAAAGAAAACAAGAAGAGTAAAAGTTTTTAAAAAGGTAAAAAATAAACAAAATTAAGGGTAGCTCTGAGGTTGATCAAGCTGCTATGACATGGTTACTGTTCCATGCTGAACCATGGGAAATACAAATATGTGCTGTCCCATCCCGTCCCATGGGACCTTTCCCGTGGGAATCCCATGGGAATATCATTCCCATAACCTATATATATATATATATATATGTGTGTGTGTGTGTGTGTGTGTGTGTGAGTGTGTGTGTGAGTGTGTGTGTGTGATTACAATATAAACAAGGAACTTCAAAGAGACTTTAAGTTCCATAACATTTCATGGTTAAATAAATCAAGACTACATAAATTTTAAAACATCCCTACACCCCGAGGGCAGGAGAGAGCAATAGTGCAGTGGCTATCGCGCTTGCCTTCGGGCTCCCCATCGACGGCCATGTCTTCTCTGGCAGAGTGTATCAACCAGTTTCTGTGACACTTATCTCGATATCAGTTTACAGCCTTAGGTGGAGCCAACATATGGGTGCTAAACAACATGGCACTCAGTAAACTAGCACCGCGGTAGTGCAGTACGCCTACTGTTGGTCCTATGGTTAGTGTCCCAATCCCCAAAGAGGCATATATATATATATATCTTCTTCTTCAGCGTTCCGAGTCATTGAGGTTCTTTGCTGCAGATACAATCCGTCTCCATTCGTCTCTCTGGTGGACCTTCTCTTGCCAGTCGTTGATTCCAAGTGCTTGTAGGTCTGTACATGTATTATCTCTCCACCGCCTTCTTGGTCTACCTCGGGGTCTACGGTCATTGAGTTTTGTTTCCCTATTATCTTCCATTCTTTCTATATGCCCCAGCCATTGTAGTCTATTAGCCTTCATGATACCAGTGATTAGCGGGGACTTAAACAGATCATAAATGTCTTTGTTACTTCTTCTTTTCCACTCTCCACTTTGTTAGTTAGTTAGTTAGTTAGTTAGTTATCAGTTGGGGTATCTTCGTTGCACTCCGGACATGTCCATAGGTGCTCAGATCCTCCCCCCAGCATATGCATCAGCGTCCGGTGGCTAATAGTGCCAGTTCTGTGTTGGTTGACGAGGCGCTTTGTTTTCCCGATGTACCTCTCGCGTCTGGCTGTGCCGATTCTTACTCCCAGGTCTTTCATCCTGGAAAGCGATGTGGAATCACTGGCGTCAAAATCCTCTGTTCTCGCCATATCTTTAAGGGCGTTAATAACATCGGCACGATCCATGGGCTGGCCATCTACAGGGGGTGCAGAGCCAGCCAATTTATCAGCTCGTTCATTTCCCTCGACTCCCGCATGTCCCGGGACGAAGATGAAGGTGACTAATGGGTCCAAAGATACGTCTTAAAATTTTGTTCTCAAAGGTTTGTAACAAGGCTTCGTCTCCTTTCGTATATATATATATATATATATATATATATATATATATATATATATATATATATATATATATATATAAAGACATGTGGCCTGGACTTTTAAGTTAACCCAGACTAAAATCAACACTGGATGTGTTATGTCGTCAATATAACACCTTCAGCCTTTATCTCCCAGCACATTTCTTGGTACAAGTTTTAGACTAGGTTAATTTCGGAGAGTCCTTCAAGAAACAAATGAAGATTGTAAACTGATTAGAGACATTAGACGTGGACAGTCACAATTTTTTGGGCATGTTATGAGAAGAAATGACTTGGAGAACTTGGTGACAACCGGAAAGATCGAAGGGAAGAGACCAAGGGGGAGACCGAGAAGTAAATACATGGATGGCTTGGCCACATGGCATGGTCGAGACAGGAACACAGAGCTGATCCACGACTCTGGTGATTGGGTGAGATGGCAGAACATGACCGCCCTCGCTTATCGGCATGGCTCATGATGGATGGATGGATGGATGGTTTCGGAGACCAGATCAACGTATAGAAAAAATATCAGCCATACGATTACACAACCATTGGAACGGTAGACAAGAGATCTAGCTGTGGTGGCTGCAGTTGTCTGAACGTTACACGTGTAGTTCTCATTTAATGGCAGAAACTACAGCTTTGAATTCATAACGAGACAATTGACGTAGACAATTGTTTCTAAAACTACCAACGCACACAAGGGCGTAGACTGTCGCTTGCCATAATTTATTCCCCAAACTTCGGCGACGGTCATAAACCAGACGTGCGTCTTGGCACGAACTTTCATCCAAACAAAACATAGAGAAAAACAAGGCCCGGTCACACTGTACCGGGATCTGATGGGGATAACGATTTCAGATATGCACACATTAATACGGGCTGTTACAAGCCTGCCTGACGGATTATGTTAGAAAAAAAAAAAAGAAAATGAGGGGCGTAGACAGCCAGCTTAGAGTCATCTTTAGGTTGATCAGCGGTTGTAAAACGGCGAAGGATCGTCATTGAGTTTCGATATTTGTTGTTAGTTTTTGTGAATCCTCTTAAGTTGTACCTGTTAAGCCAGATGCATCGATGATCAGGGCATCTCGGTTCAGAAATGGGCTTGCAACTAATGAGTGAGTTTTGTGTAGAGACATGTCTACCGATCCTATACCATTTCTGTAGGTAGTGTGTTGCAGATCCCTTCTTCCCGTCTCCACGCCCTGAAAACCAGTGGGGTGGGTAAGACTGGTACGGGAACTTCACACTTATAAAGGTAGATATTAAGATATAATAAGGTCATAATTTAGCACAGCAGCGACTGACTGTCTGTGATTAGCCTACGTAGTTCATGTATACACATATGGCTGGTCTAGACATTGTACAAGAGCTTAGAAATGTGAAATTATCTATGAAACATCGAAAACGACAGCATGATAACTCACTGGGCAATAGACACGTCCACAAGTAACACCTTAAAAACCCACAACATCTCAACATACCAAGCCACAGAGCAAGCCCTGGTGAGTAAACCAATCATCAAACAAGCCCGCGAGACCTGACGGCATAGAGCACCGAAGGACAAAAGAAACAAAGAAGAAACGTCATGTTTCCTCCATAACTTGTAATTATTTCATTGTAAACAGACTGCAACCCAATGCTCCGTGTTGTAATGAAGCCTGTCGAGGACTACAAACTGTGCAAGATGTAAGATTGCACGCGAGTCACAGCAATTCTTTTTAGATGATGGCACACCCGTGTCACGTACACACGGAGAGAATATTTAATCATTACCCTTGGAAGTACTACAGGAGACAAATGAAAATTGTAGACTGATTAGAGAAATTAGACGAAGACAGTCAAAATTTTTTGGACATGTTATGAGAAGAAATGGATTGGAGAACTTATTGACAACTGGCAAGATCGAGGGGAACAGACCAAGAGGAAGACCGAGAGGAAAATACCTGGATGGCTTGGCCACATTGCATCGACGAGACAGGAACACTGAGCTGATCTACGACTCTGGTGATCGAGTCAAATGGCGAGTCATGACCGCCCACGCTTTCCGGCATGGCACATGATTGATTGATTGACCCTTGGAAATAGTGGTGTAAAAAAGAGGTGATTTATAGGGTTGTTCATGGGACATAATTTACATTCCTTGGTAATTTATGCCTGTCTTATCCAATTCCGTCCCATGGGACTTTCCCATGGGATTCCCATGGGAATAACATTCCCATGGACAAGCCTGCCAGGCTTGTCCATGGGACATGTTTTTCTGTCCCATCCAATGGTAATTTATGCCTGTCCCACCCCGTCCCATCCCATCCCTACACTATTCAGAAAATCCCTTTTTTCCTCCATGGGATTCCCATGGCCAAGCCTGGTGATTTAAAGATGAGGGGATCGAGTTCTTTGCATTGGGTAGCTCCAGCTACGACTTTTTGGAGTCTCCGAGAACATTGCTCTAGTGGACCGGATGACGGAGTCCTGACTCGAACCCACAACCTTCAAAGTAACAGACGGGTGATCTAACCATGTCGCCACGCAGATCTCCACAGAGATACAAGGATGAAATAAAATACAACAGTCAAGCTACTAACAATTCATACTGGAGTGGACAATTTGGTGTGACGTGCTTCTCACATGATCAATATAAAATGACACAAAGTAGTGCAGCTTTACATAACAGAGTTAAGACACATACAGAACGTTGCGGCGATTAGCCTTTATCAGCAAACAAACACATTCACAAACACAACATATAGTCAAGGAGATCTCCTGTGACTACATCAGAAGGTGACTACAGGACGAGAAGAACAAAAGCATGGAAAAATGGAAGCAATGAAGAGAAAATGAGAATTTAAAAACTGTTAATTGAAAAGAATGTTAGTTGAAGAAAATGTTTAATTGAAAAAAATGGTAATAGAGAAAACGTGCATACTCACCTCACCGTTCGGATCTGTAAGTGACTAAGACAATCTACGATGTATTCTGATGCCCGGTGCTGGGTGTTACGGTTCAGTGAGCACATAGAAGGAAGGGGGCGGGGTAGGAGGACGGCCAATGGTCTGGCAAGGGTATCTGAGCAATCACAGTGGATGTGCTAGTGAAGTATGGGGCGCGCCAGATTGAAGGTTACAGATTACTGAGACAAGACACTGTTTATGAACCAGTTATCTTTCACGTTCAGATCTTCTAGACTGCCTACATCGGATCTTCTTCTTGAGCCACAGAGATGTGGTTTTATAAAAGAATGCTGACAATCATTCATCATTATTGTCAATTGCCCTGCTAGCTGGCGTAGGTGTTCATGTCTCTCTACAGATCTCGGTCTTTGGTGTTCTGGAACGACTCTACTGATGATATTCCTTCATGCCACCGTCTCAATCCATCCAGCATCATTCCTCTTGGTCGGCCTCTGCCTCTCTTTCCTTCATTCTTTCCAGTAATCATAATGTTCTCCAATGCCTCTCTTCTCATCGCATTGCCAAAGAAATATGTTTGTCTCTTTCTTATTGTTGTATAAAATGTTCTAGTTTCATTAGCCTCTTTCGTGCTATCGTCATTAGTTGTTCTGTTAGTCAAAAGAATTCTCAACATTAGTCTTAGGAACCCACATCTCTGTTGCTTCCTAATTTGTTCATTTACATTATAAGATTCACTGCCATATAGCAAAGCAGGTTCCATATAGCTCTTCATCACCCTCTTTCTTACATTC
Source organism: Cepaea hortensis (assembly GCA_963921405.1). Classification (NCBI taxonomy): domain Eukaryota; kingdom Metazoa; phylum Mollusca; class Gastropoda; order Stylommatophora; family Helicidae; genus Cepaea; species Cepaea hortensis. Next base: position 14,443,970 of record OY992880.1, on the reverse strand, counting down.
AATGATAGTAACTTATTGCATAAGACACTTTTCTTTTTTTTCTGAAATGCAGCTTTTGTTTGCCCTATTCTGTTCTTAATGTCTGTTGTGCACCTTCCGTCTAATGTTATAAATACCCCTAGGTATTTACAATTAACCACTTGGTAAAGAATTATCCCTTCTGTTTCCATTTCACATTTTGGTGTCACCTTTATCTTTGACATCACCATTGTTACTGTTTCCTTGATATTCAATCAGAGTCCTTTCCTTGCACTCTCTGCTACTACAATGTCCAACAATTGTTGTAGATCTATTGCTTTATCCGCCACCAACACTGTGTCATCTGCATGGCGTATATTGTTTATATTATAACCTCCGATTTGTATTTCCGGCTTCACTTTGATGAAAATTCATTGGATAGACACAATTAGCAATCTGACCATTTAGGGGGAGGCTAAGTCGCAAAGGCCGTCCTCCCTGACCAAGAGGGTTAACGACGGAAAACAGCAGCTGCGAGAATCGGCAGTAGTTCGTGGCCACGCTGATAACTTACGGGGGTATGTGAGCCAGTCGTTCAGAAAGCAATGGCAAACTACTGAATGTAAAACTTTCCCAGTACATCAATAGCAGGTGAAAAATGCTGGTGTTGACTGCAACGTCCTGTAAGGAATATGCAAATATGAAAAAAGGTCGCAAAATGACTTATCACGAACATCATAAAGAGGCAGTCATTATTTTTTGGCCACATTATGAGAAGACAAAAACTGGAACATGTTGTGACAACCGGAAAGATTTTTGGAAAGAGAGACAGTGGAAGATAGCGATGAAAAATTCTTGGCAGTCTTGTGTCATAGCACGAAGGGAGTCAACACATGATTTAATCCACGCTGTCGGATATCGTAATTTGTGGAGAAACATGATCGCCCACGCCAGCCGACAAGGCACTTGATAATGATAAACCACAATATTCTACAAGTTTATCTTCAACATTCAAGCTGAAATGCCTAGATAGATTGCATTTTGTTTTAAAGTTTGTAAAATGTCCATCATGCATCAAGTTTCTTTGTTGCCACATAAAAAGTGTTCTGCCGTGTTTACATTTATTTGTGCGCTGATACGGTATCGTGGTTTATTCATGTCACTGCAGTGTACATACAACAGTATCGCATAACAACGTTTACAGCTTGTAGACTGTTGAAATATGTACAATGGCAGGTTAACCCTGTAACAATAACATTCTATTTGTTTCGTGTTGTTTACTTGTTTTTCAGTTGTAAAATAATTCTGGGGGAATCACGGAAACCTCATGAAGAGTTGTTATAGTTCATTACGTGTGACGTTGGCGATCATGCCTGTCCGCAGCCTTCTGTCTCGTTTACTGTCAGTCATTTCTGAGACAGATTCTTCTTTGTTGGCTATCATGCCTATCGACAGGTTTCTGACTCGTGTGCTGTCAGTCACTTCTGATACAGATGTTTCTTCGTGCCATGTTGTCAAGCTGTCCATCATCTTTGTGTGTTTGTATCTTCTGCTTTCCCTCCCAGCCAGCATATCCGATTGTGACGAAATACTCCAGCCTCCCTACCCCCTCATGACATGTCCACAGAAAGTGGACATCTTCGTCTGATACGAGTTCTCTTTGTGAATTAACTTCTTTCAAGATTATCAGGAGAGTTAAGTTAAAGTCTCAGTTTCTTGTCACATGCTAGGCTCATATTTCTAGACCAATCGGCATTTGGAGAGGGAGCGGGTTAGTTTTACGTGGACGGCCTTTATTTCCCATTACAAGTTTTGGATCGAATTTCATGACGCTACTTCAACCCCAGAGTCATGTAAGTATGTCAGAAAATGTCATGACGCTACTTCAACCCCAGAGTCATGTAAGTATGTCAGAAAATGTCATGACGCTACTTCAACCCCAGAGTCATGTAAGTATGTCAGAAAACGTCATGACACTACTTCAACCCCAGAGTCATGTAAGTATGTCAGAAAATGTCATGACGCTGCTTCAACCTCAGAGTCATGTAAGTATGTAAGAAAATGTCATGACGCTACTTCAACCTCAGAGTCATGTAAGTATGTCAGAAAACGTCTATTGTGCACACCTGAAGCTCGGCTGGCCGCCTTGACCACCCAGTACAGGTCCTGGCACCCAGTTTAGCCTGGGCCGAGCTGGGAGTCTAGGTCAGTTGTAACACTTCCGATACAGGGTTCCAAATGTTGCTGTATGTAGCCGAGGCGCGGTGTTGGGGTGAGCGCCCAACATTGCTCAAATACCTCAATGGCTCGTGAATACATAACCTATGCAGCAAAAGTCCAACTCCTGGCCTTCACGTGGCGGACCTGTTTAAACTAACAGGAGAAGGGGCGACGGCGAGTCTCTGGCGCCGGAAAATAACCAGTATGCTCTAGATGTGTATGCACGTACATGCATGCGCAGACAGGTGTGTGCGCACGTACACATCTACACTCGAGTGAGACCACAGTCTGCTCTAGCAAAGAAAGGTGCTGAAGACGGAGGCAACCAGCCAAGAGGCGCACCACAGAAATCAGGATGCCACGCAATCACGCAAAATGGAATATGTCGACTACTGCTAATCGTTATGGTGCTCGCCCTGCTTTGGACCCCCAGGCAGGTGCAGTGCCGGGCCCTATGTCTCGAAAGGGTCCAACCCCAACTACTGGAGGTCCTTCTCAGATGTCCTGTGGAGCCAGGGGACATGAGAATAGGACGACTGGCCATACTAAACGAAGACTTAAAATAATGCACTGGAATGCGGAGGGAGTCAGCAACAACAAAATAGAATTAGAAAAAAATCTTGGACCAAGAAAAAGTAAGCATATGTTGCTTGCAAGAAACTCACCTCAATGAAAATATAGCCTTCAAAATCAGAGGCTACCAGTGTTACCGATCTGACCGAAAGAACAGGCGAAAAGGTGGGATACTGACCCTTGTAAGAAATAACATCATGGCTTCCCAAATCAAAGTCTACATGGAAGGGGCTGAGTATCAGACACTTAAACTTAAGACAGGTAATACAGATCTACATCTGATCAATTACTACTGTCCAAGTGACCGCCCACAGGCACTGGACACTCTACCACTAAAAGAAAAAATGATTGTGTGTGGCGATTTCAACAGCCACTCGCAGAGCTGGGGCTATGATCACATGGACCAGAGAGGAGAGAGACTGGAAGACTGGCAAGATGAGAATAGATTCATGTTGATTAACAAGCCGTCCGACCCACATACTTTCTACTCGAGATCATGGCACTCTACAACTACACCTGACCTGGCTTTTCATTCACCAGACCTGGAGTGGAACATTACACGAACTGTTGGGAAACAACTTGGTGGCAGTGACCATCGGCCAGTCTTTTTAACCGTAGAAAATGAGCTTGTAAGTGAAAGCAGCACCCTCTCGAGGTGGAACTACAAGAAAGCAGACTGGGCAATGTACAAGCATCGCACCAGCATACTGGTTAGAAACCTGAACACTGAGAAAGACATAAATAAAGCAATTGAAGAGTTTGGGAAATGCATACTACAGGCAGCGCGAGAAACAGTACCAAGAGGAGCCCGTAAACAATATAAACCCTACTGGAGTAGTGAACTGGAAAGGTTGCATAATGATGTTGAAGTGTGTAGAAAGTAAGCAGAGGCCACACCCAGCCAAGAGCACCACAATAAATTCCAGCATGCAAAAGCCAAATTTCAAAGGGCCAAGCTGCAGGCTAGACGGAAAAGCTGACAGGAGAAAACGGAGTCTCTGAACTTTGAAAGAGACACAAGGAAATTGTGGAAACTAATAAAACAGCTTAATGACGAGGGCACAGGGAGAAACTCAAAAATTGCACTACATAAAGATGGAAAAATCTTAACAAGAAAGCAAGCAGCTGACCATTTTGCGGACTCGTTCGCACAAGATAGCAATATCAAAATTAGTCCAGAGAAACAACAAGAAATTCGAGAGAAACGACAACATACAGGACAGAAGGAAATAGTACATGAGGTTCTGGAGGCACCCATCACAATCAGCGAACTGGAGCTAGCCATATCAAAACTGAAAATGAGAAAGTCACCAGGAGCTGATGGTATCTCCAATGAAATGATCAGGAACCTAGGAACAGAGGCCAAAACAAAGCTGTTGCAGATCTTCAATAACAGCTGGACCTTAGGCAGTGTTCCACAAGCCTGGAGAGAAGCAATCATGATACCCCTCCTAAAATCAGCGAAAGATGGTTCCATTGCCTCTAGCTACAGACCAATTAGCCTCACCAGCTGTCTCTGCAAAACACTGGAGCGCATCATCAATCACAGACTGCAGTGGTACATTGAAAGTAAAAACATCCTTGTGCCACAGCAGGCTGGCTTTAGGCAGTGCTACTCTACGGAAGATCAGACAACCTACCTCTCTCAAGAAATTGAGGATGCATTCCAAGAGAAGAAGCTGGTGCTTGCAGCATGGATAGATCTGAAGAAAGCCTTTGACAAAGTCTGGAAAGAAGGTCTGATGAAGAAACTGAGAAACTGCAAAGTCAATGGAAGAATGTACAAATGGGTGAAAGCATACTTGCACAACAGAAGAGCCCGAGTACAGATAGACGGACTCAAGAGCAAGAAAGTACTACTGCCTCACGGTGTCCCCCAGGGCGGAGTCTTGTCCCCCACACTTTTTCTAATCTTCATCAATGATCTTGTTGCTCACCTACCGCATGGAATTAAAGCGGCAATGTACACCGATGACCTGGTTCTATGGAGCACAAATGAATATGCATCAGTGGCCACTAGATTGCTACAAAGAGCTGTAGATACATTTGCTGCATGGGCAAATAGATGGTGTGTCAGCATAAACACTGACAAGTGCAGCACCACCCTATTTACCCTCTCTCCAAAACAAAAGGCAGGGATCATCCAGATAAATGGAACACCCCTAAGAGAAGATAAAGAACCAACATACCTTGGAGTAACATTTGATGGCAAGCTGACATGGAGAAAGCACATCAACAAAGCAGTAGCAAAAGCCAGAAGGAAAATAGCCATCCTGAGAAAGCTAAGTGGAACCACATGGGGAGCCAGTACGAAAATACTTAGCAAAGTTTACCAACAGAGCATACGACCACGCCTGGAATATGGGTCAACTGCGTGGTGTTCAGCATCAAATACCACACTACAAGAGCTGGACAAGGTGCAAAATCAAGCACTTAGAGTCACCACAGGAGGGATGAGATCAACCCCTATAGTGGAAATGGAGAAGATGGGGAGGACACAGGCACTGAGTGAGCGCAGAGATACGAAAACGCTAATACAAGCAGAAAAGTTCCTCAGCTTGCCAGGCCACCCTATGAAGAACAGATTTGAAAACCTAGCTATGGGGCGGTTGAAAAGAAGTAGTTTTATCCACCAGGCCAAACGACTCTGCAGAGAAACCACCGATCTGCCCACAGTTGGTATCCCCCTAACAACTATTCCAGAGCGAACTCCATGGAAAGATGAGCATAGACTATCGTTACAAATCCAGACAAAAGTGAGAGGAATATTTGACAAGGAAGAACAGAACAGTGTGCAGCGCAGAACAGCCACTCTCAGCTTCCTTGATGAAGAATACCCACAGGACCTCTGGATCCGAGTCTACACAGATGGGTCAGCACAAAATGCTGTTCGAAATGGAGGAGCGGGAGTGTACATAGAATACCCAAATAATACTAGGGACACAGCCAGAGTACCGACAGGAAAGTACTGCCATAACTATGATGCCGAAATTGAGGCAATCAAGATAGCAACAGAGAAATTACTAAATAACAGCAATGGTACACAACCTGTGGTGCTACTAACAGATGCAAAATCAGTACTCGAGGCGCTCCTCTCTGGGAAATTGCCAGTACTAAGGACACTACTTTCTGAACTTAGCAGTCAGCATAAAGTCACCATACAGTGGATACCATCCCACTGTGGAGTACCCGGAAACGACAGAGCTGATCAATTGGCTAAGGAAGGAGCCAAAGAGGAACAGCCTGATGTGCCCGTTACATACCACCAAAAGAAAAGAATGATCAAATCAGTCAGAAAGCCACCAAAACCTGCTCAAGATGACTACTACATTATGGACAGACCAGAACAAGTCATTATTCTGCGCCTCAGAACAGGACACAATAGATTACGCAACCACGTGTATACAAAATTCAAGATTGGTGAAACAGCCATGTGCACATGTGGATTGGCGTCGCAGACAGCAGAGCACACATACTCCAAGACTGCCCAAAATATAACATATCTAGGCAAACCTTCTGGCCTAGAGAGACGACAGTGGAAGATAAACTCTATGGACCACTGTGTGAACTGAAAAAAAAACAGTTCAATTCATGCAAGAGACGACATTGCAGATATAGACATATTTCAAGCGAACGAAAGAAGAAAAAACTTCCGATACACACGGGTCGAACTCACGGCCACCGGACCGACAGGCCAACGTCTAGAGTCATGTGACTAGGTTTAACACAACCACACACACACACACACACACACACACACACACACACACACACACACACACACACACACACACACACACACACACACACACACACACACACACACACACACACACACACACACACACACACACACACACACACACACACACACACACACACACACACACACACACACACACACACACACACACACACACACACACACACACACACACACACACACACACACACACACACACACACACACACACACACACACACACACACACACACACACACACACACACACACACACACACACACACACACACACACACACACACACACACACACACACACACACACACACACACACACACACACACACACACACACACACACACACACACACACACACACACACACACACACACACACACACACACACACACACACACACACACACACACACACACACACACACACACACACACACACACACACACACACACACACACACACACACACACACACACACACACACACACACACACACACACACACACACACACACACACACACACACACACACACACACACACACACACACACACACACACACACACACACACACACACACACACACACACACACACACACACACACACACACACACACACACACACACACACACACACACACACACACACACACACACACACACACACACACACACACACACACACACACACACACACACACACACACACACACACACACACACACACACACACACACACACACACACACACACACACACACACACACACACACACACACACACACACACACACACACACACACACACACACACACACACACACACACACACACACACACACACACACACACACACACACAACAACTACTGAGATTTCAAACAGGGTGTGGTTTGTTTCTTGTGACTCGTTTAGAATATTAAGCTACGCTTTTATGTTTGTTGCCTTGTTGTCCAGGTTGTCAAGGTTGTCCTGGTTGTACAGGTTGTCCCGAGTGTCCAGGTTGTCCAGGTTGTCCAGGTTGTCCAGGTTGTCCAGGTTGTCCAGGTTGTGTGAGCGCTGGACAGGGATTGAACATATCGAAGAGACGGTGGTTGAAGAAACTCACCTCTACTCCCCCCCCCCCCCCCCCCGGCCATAATAACATATCTACGGGGACTGTGGTGCGGAACTCCCCCCCTCTCTCTGTCTACACACCCAAACACTAGCGGGGCGTGCAAGGCCGGTGTTGAAACTTCCCATCTGCAGACAAACATTTTCACACGTCCCATGCAAGCGTTGCAGTCAACCCCAGTCCTTACCGGTTGTTTTCATTGTTATTTTTATTTACTGGACAATTTTACTTTAAGAAGTTTGTCAGTGCTTTCTGAACGAGAAGTGCACCGACCGACGTCCCTAACGAACCGGCTATGACCAGGTCATGATTCAGTGTACCACTTATAGTCTGTCAGGGATTAGGCCTGAGTGGTCTCTTTTCTTCCACACGGAGAGCTAGCCTGCTGTCATGATAGTGTGGGGTTCAATCTTCAGACGACAAGATGCTGTTTTGCCTGATTGTGTAAGCTCTGGTTTCGATGCCGATTACCTAAATGGGTATAATATTTTACTTATTGGTTGATTGACACAGACAGACAGACAGACAGAAAGACAGAAAGACAGACAGACAGACAGACAGACAGACCGACCGACCGACCGACCGACCGACCGACCGACAGACAGATAGACAGACAGACAGACAGACAGACAGAGTTGAGTTGAGTTGAGTGAAGTAAAAGACATACACAACATCACTAAGAAATCCCTATAAATACTCCGTTCCCAACTTCAACAACGAGCGAAGAGTCTCAAAACTACTGTCGGTCTGATTATGTCTGACCTTTCCTCGGAGTACTAAGTCTCGGCCAGATCCACTGGTCATTATCACCAGACTCCACCCGGCCCGGTGTCCAGAGAAATATTTCAACCAGAACATGGCGTTACCACAGCTTCCTCGCAAGAGACGCTGGGGATGGGGTGATTGGGAGGGGGGGGGGGAGGGGGGCTGGGAAGCTACTTCTTCACCCCGGGTCCATTAAACAATCACACACAGCCGTTTAAACATTCACAACCACGGCTACAGCCGCTCTATTTGTTTACACAAGAGATAAGATGTGAAGCAGAGGCGGGTATCAGGAAACACACACAGCCAACTGTGTCCCGGAGCTTATCTCAACAGTTTTAAATATACACTTGGATAGGCGCCGGGTTGATACAGTAGCTAGTGCGTTTGCCTGTAAGGACAGTTGTCCGGGTTCAATTCCAGTTGGAGCAGAGTTATTCGGAGCAGCTTTGGGGTCTCATTCATCCATCATGTGCCACGCCGGTAAGCGTGACGGTCATGTTTCGCCATCTCACACGATCACCAGAGTGGTGGGTCAGCTCTGTGTTCTTGTCCTCACCATGCCATGTGCTCAAGCTATCCAGATATTTACTTCTCTGCCCGCCCCTTGTTCTTTCCCTTAATCTTGCCATATGTCACCAAGTTCTCCGGTTTACTTCTTCTCATAATGCGTAGTATTTTGCCAGTGAACGAACCTCATAAAAAGGGCTAAAAAGTTTAGTTGGATATCCTTTACAGAACGTCATGGTCAACGCCAGCAGTTTTTGGCTGTTTGCGATTTCTTGGCAAGTATACGTTCAGTAGTTTGCCACTGCTTTTATAAACGACCATACCATTGTATGAAAACCAGCGGAGGCGGTCTGCTTCCAAACAGCCAGCAGCTGTATTTCGATCGTGGTATCATGGATTGGCCGGCTTCGTGGCTTAGAGGTTATGACTTTTCTCCGTATACTCTCGTAGGTAACGTGATGACGGCGAAAATCAGCAGTGGTTCGAATCGCATCGGTAACTTACGGGGTATGTGAGCCGGCCGCTCAGGAAGCAATGGCAAACTACTGAGCGTAATCTTGCCAAGAAATCAACAATCAGCTGAAAGATGCTGATGTTGACAGCGATGTCCTGTAAAGGATATGCAAAAAAAAAAAAAAATCCTGGATTGCGAACTGTGTTTATAACACCTTTGCCACAGCGTCGCATGTATTTCCATGATTGTCTGGGACGGAAAGACGACAAGGAAGGGAACTGGACACCACATAGCATATCTCATGACTGGACTATGTGAATGTCTACATTGTAACACTGGACACCACATAGCATATCTCACGACTGGACTATGTGAATGTCTACATTGTAACACTGGACACCACATGGCATATCTCATGACTGGACTATGTGAATGTCTACATTGTAACACTGGACACCACATAGCATATCTCATGACTGGAATATGTGAATGTCTACATTGTAACACTGGACACCACATGGCATATCTCATGACTGGACTATGTGAATGTCTACATTGTAACACTGGACACCACATGGCATATCTCATGACCTGCAATATGTGAATGTCTACACTGTAACCTATTCTACATGTTGTAAAATTCTATCAGGAAGTTTCCACCCGACTGTTTTCGGTATCCTCAAAAGAAGCAAAATTAATCGTTGATACCCCGCCACGGAGCAAACACGGCAGGGGGTGTCTGACCGTCAGAAGTAAAACCCTCTTCCCCAAATATTTCGGACCTTTAATTTCTTGATACTTTCTGGGAGAGGCCCCGTCAAGGTTATGACTCCGGGCGTCTTACTCCTGCCGTGGAGACGTTCGGTCACAATTGTTATCCCTGATATTACTTAAGCTTGTCCCTTCGCTGTTACCTTGTCCACTCTCAAGCCCTCCCTCCCTCGGAGAGGAGAGCCCGCGCAGCTTGTGCCTGCCCCTTAGCACGTGTGTTCATGGGGAGCCAGATTCAATCCCGCCACGGCCTCTGTCACCTCCACGTCTCCGTTGCTGTATTCCGTCTCCGTGCCCCGTTCACTGATAGCATCCTGTAACCTGCCATATATGCCGCAAGAGACGATTAAAGGCTGTGCTTCCCCATCCTTTAGGAAAACTCTACTCACCAAATTCAGCCAACTGTGAAGAAGCGACCTTTCTAGTATTGAAATTCGCCCACTCGGCCAGCTCACGTAGCCCACTCGGCCGAGTGGGTGACATGAGCTAACCGAGTGGGCGACATGAGCTAACCGAGTGGGCGACATGAGCTAACCGAGTGGGCGACATGAGCTAACCGAGCGGGCGACATGAGCTAACCGAGTGGGCGACATGAGCTAACCGAGTGGGCGACGAGCTAACCGAGTGGGCGACATGAGCTGGCCGAGTGGGCGACATGAGCTGGCCGAGTGGGCGACATGAGCTAACCGAGTGGGCGACATGAGCTAACCGAGTGGGCGACATGAGCTGGCCGAGTGGGTGACATGAGCTGGCCGAGTGGGTGACATGAGCTGGCCGAGTGGGTGACATGAGCTAACCGAGTGGGCGACATGAGCTGGCCGAGTGGGTGACATGAGCTGGCCGAGTGGGCGACATGACTCACTCGGCCAGCTCACTTACATTTTCAAATGCTGAAGAATGTTTACCGTGCTCATATGGTGCTCCTAGTTTTCCGACCTTATGCGAGAAGGCTAGAAGTTTGTTCGGCAACTCCAGGACTCGGAGGAGCAAGACAAGAAAGTCAAGGACCCGTTTTCCCGCCGTGAAACGTACATGGTATATAGTGCTAGACCGACATTATTAGACCTAACGGCATTTGATAGTGTACGTCGGCAATATCTCACCGGTCGCTATTACTTCGCAGTAAATTTTTTGGTACTCAATTTATACGCGCGCGCGCTCGCGTGCGCGCGCACACACACACACACACACACACACACACACACACACACACACACACACACACACACACACACATACACACACACACACGTATTTAAAGGAATCACCATAATGAACAATTCTCCACTTTTGTTCATTACAAGTCCGTGCTTCTCCAAACTCTCTTCATACCTTGGGTTACCCAGTCATATTTTAGTTTCCATAGCGACACCGTTCATTGCATCATTCGGTAGTCTTTTAGCTCACTACACATCAACCTACAATCGGTTTGTTCAGTGGTTCACGAATCGCGAACGATTAAACATGGACAATGGTATTGCCCTTTCCCGCCAGCTGTGAAACTCGTGGTCTGATTCGTTTTCTTCAAGTAGAAGGTCAAAATGCGGTCGAAATTTGTCGTCGATTGTATAATTTATAAAAGTTTCATTGAAATTGCTTGAAATGTGACCCGGGGTAGTTTCCTGCTGTGGGTCATTTATATGATATGAATTCACGGAGAGATAGCTGGCCAATCTTTCAGTCAATTAGCAGGCGATGAGTTCAGGAGTCAAACCGTCGTCCGGCCGTGCTCATGACATTATCAGCGCATGCCCATATCAACTTCGCCAACACTGTATGGATGTCGACCGTCCCCGTTCCAGCAGCAAGCTGACCGTGAATACCTCACATTCGTGAATAAGTCACTCATAAGTCCCGTCTTCCTGGGCCAGAGTTACACCACAAGTCCAGCATCCTGAAGTATTTATGTGTGTTCTCTCGCTTTGAACTCAAGCGTAGTCCATGCGAGATTGATATTTGCCATGCTTTTTCTATTACCAGTGTCCCTCGCCATCATGCGAACCCACTCCAACTTCTGAAGTACTTATAATTTACTCCCCCAAATCAAGGAAGAAAATTGAAAATTTTAGTCTAACTGACTGATTTAGGGGTTGAACCTGCTACCTTGCCATCACCACAACGGAAGTGTAAGAGAGAGTGTTTTTATCCATTCGGCCATGCTAACGTGCATCCTTACTGGCTAACTGGTTGAGAGTCAATCCTGTGAAAGACTGAGGTTAACTCTTATGTTGGACACACCGATAGACGGGTCGTTGGAACAACGGATTATGCTTGCATATACCGGACTGAAGTTGGTTTGGATTATCTACTGAAAAATCTAGACCAAAGTACCATCCTTGCGAGGGATGTGTTGCAGAGGTCTCCGTTCCCTCTCCAGTCTCAGATCGGTACTGGAACCTCACATCTGTGGAGAGGCATCAGATGCAACCTGGTCGTAGTTTAACTAAGCACGCAGGGACTGGCTGGAAGTAGGCCCAGGCTGGTTCGATTTCCTTCACAGGATTTACCTCTTCACTGTCAACAGACTCCAACCCACTGCCATCATCATCATCATCATCATCATCATCATCATCATCATCATCATCATCATCATCATCATCGTCATCATCATCATCATCATCATCATCATCATCATCATCATCAGGTACCTTGCCCACTGGAGTTGGAGTTCATGTCTCTTCACAGTTTTCGGTCCTTGGTATTCTGAATCAACCCTGCTGATGCTATCCCACCATGTCACCGTCTAAGCCATCAAGCATAATTTCTCTCGTCCTGCCTCTGCTTCTTTCCCCAATGATCTTTCCAGTTGGTAGGCAGCCCCTCAATGCCCCTCTTCTAATTACATGACCAACGAATGCCGCTTGTGTCTTTCTTACAGTTGTATATAATGTTCTAGTTTCATTAGCCACTTCAAGGAAATGGTTATTAGTTACTCTGGTAGTTTAAGGGTATTAGGAATATTAATTTCAGGAATAACATCTCAGTTACTTTCAAGCTCTTTCTAATTTGTTCATTCACATTCCGTGATTCACTGCCATACAGCAATGCCTAGGGGGACCTTAAAGATGTTGTTTCATTGTTATTATACCTTCAACTAGCAGTCGATAGCAAGTACTATGAAAACAACCACGAAACGAAGCTCCGAAAATGTCAAACATGACGTAATTTGAGATGTTGAATCGACTCGCTTTTAACCTACAGCCAACATGCAGATAGCAGCGTAGTGAACACATCGCGTGTGTACATGTTAATATTCATTACAGGTTCACTGAAGAGGTGGAAATAAGCAATACGAATACATTATATTTTATCGTGTGTCAGATGTGTGATCTTGATCACGACGGTAGGCATTCTGTCACGAGAACAAAAACCAAAATTGTCATTTACTACCTATATAGTACATTGCGGTGTAGGACAGGAGAGCCTTTAGCCTGGGGAATTAAGGCCGCTCGGCTAGTGCAGTCGCCGCGAACTGTGCAGGTTAGAGTTTTTTTTTTTTTTGCCCGCGACAGAAACAAATCCACACATTCTGTCATGGACTGTCATTCCACACATTCTGTACTCGTGTTAAATAGTACCCCCTCCCCTAAAAAAACAAAAAACAAAACACACACACACACACACACACACACACACACACACCCACCCACACACACACACACATACACACACACAATAATTATTATCACCATGATAAAAGAGGGATTATTATTATTATTATTATTATTACTACTATTATTATTATTATTATCAAAACAATGTTTTCCCGTAGTGAATTTGAATAACGAAGACACAAACCATGTATAGTACGATATATTGTCTGCCACATTTTGCTGCAACTCTTCAATAAATCGTACTGTATATGGTTTGTGTCTTCGTAATTCAATTATTATTATTATTATTATTATTATTATTATTATTATTATTATTATTATTATTATTATTATTATTATTATTATTATTATTTTTATTATTATTATTATTATCAAATTGGTAAAACAAATTACCAATCAATTGAAAACAACAGATATCTTGCATTAGAGAAAAATATTGACAAGACAGTAGTAGAAGTAATACTAGTACTAGAAGTAGTGGTGGTGGTAGTACTAGTAGTGGTTGTAGTAATAGTAGTTGTAGTAATAGTGGTGGTGGTGTTGGTAGTAGTAGTAGTAGTAGTAGTAGTAGTAGTAGTAGTAGTAGTAGTAGTAGTAGTAGTAGTAGTAGTAGTAGTAGTAGTAGTAGTAGTAGTAGTAGTAGACATAGAAGCAGTATTAGTAGTAGTAGTAATAGCAGCAGCAAAAGAATTGGTGGTAGTAGTAGTAGTAGTAGTAGTAGTAGTAGTAGTAGTAGTAGTAGTAGTAGTAGTAGTAGTAGTAGTAGTAGTAGTAGTAGTAGTAGTAGTAGTAGTAGTAGTAGTAGTAGTAGTAGTAGTAGTAGTAGTAGTAGTAGTAGTAGTAGTGCTATACTGTGATTTAGAATAAATAATGCGAAAATCATGAAACGTTCAACGGTCCAGGGATTTCTCCAATATAACAGTATTCAGAAACATGATAATACAGCAATCAAGGACTCAAAGCCGGTCTAGATAATAGGTGAGCCAATATTTATTTGCCGACGTCCAACGTGTAAAATATTCACAATCCAATATATCAGTTCCGATTTATTATTACCATGCCTGTTATGGCCAGGCTGGACGGTAAAGAAACATTAACAAATATGAATCGTAAACGGTTGAACACATTAAATATTTATAACCATCATGTCCCGGTACTTCTATCCTTCACTATTCTACCTATTATTCCGCCTGTTTTGACTTGCTGAGTCCCATTCTAATATTGTCGCATTTGTCCGTGGCTTTCAGGCCGATATACATCTTGCATTAATAGTCTCGTCCTTCTTTTCAATATCTGTTAACCATCAGAGTAAGTGTCCAGCCAGTATATAAGTTCTCTTCTCGCTGAGAATCGAATCGTGCTGCCTCCTCGTTCAAGCTCTAAGATCTGACAGTTTGTTGTTGTTGACAATCTTTCTGGCGTCTTCTCCTTTTTACGTCAGCCTCCTAGTTTCTGATCACATTTGGTTCGCGATTTTCTCACCAACTCTATTTTGCGTCATATCATCTGCGCTGCTACTTGGCAAGTAGTAGTAGTAGTAGTAGTAGTAGTAGTAGTAGTAGTAGTAGTAGTAGTAGTAGTAGTAGTAGTAGTAGTAGTAGTAGTAGTAGTAGTAGTAGTAGTAGTAGTGATGGTGGTTGTAGTGGTAGTAACAGCTGCAGTAGCATTGGTGATGGTAGTAGCAGTAGTATGGCCACAGTCATGGCTGACATAATGTGATTAACATGTAATCACTCGTGTAACGCCGCAGCCGATGACGCTAAACTCTCGATACCACCCAGCTGTGAGATGAAAGCAACAGGCGTGTTGCTAAGAACAATCCATGCATTAATACTCTTGTACAGAGGGCGTGGCAGAACCAACTGCGAGATAGCTGGGTTAAAATGTTAATGAGTCGATTAATTCTAATGAGACTATTACTAATCAACGTATCACGTCAGTGGCCAAGGGGTAGAGAACGCGATGCGCAATACGGCATGCCAAGTTGGAAATTAGTGGCAGGTGAATTTGAAGTCGACTGCCCTGCGTTGGTTTTTAACAATGGCATGAGCATCGATCGTTCTGAAAGCAATGGCAAACTACTGAACGTAGATTTGCCAGTAAATCACAAACAGTAAAACAATGCTGGGGTTGGTTGTGACGTCCTGTAAGGACATGCTGCTAACAAAGACTTATTTGATTATGGTCTATGACAAAAGTAGAATAATGTCGTTTCTGTGTACATCTTCGCTTACTCTTGTCCATTTTAGATTTCATTGTTAAACAGTCATATGTAAGAATTCAGTTGGGGGCCACTGTGGCCAAGTAGTTACAACGCCTGCCTCCCGCTCGTGGGTTCGATTCCGGGCTACGTCGTTCGGTTCACGAGTGCAGTTTTATCGTAGACTCCTGGGGGTCGTCGCTGGCGCTACGGAGTTCATGCTTTGTGTGACACTTTCGGCAGGCCAATCTGCGGAAAGAGACCGAGCCATGTGGAATAAAACCCGATGCCATTGAAACCATTGTTAGAAAACTTTATTTAAGAATTCAACTACACGGAGGTATGAAATAGTTTCAGCATGATACATCGTTTATCCACTTTCCAAATCGGCACATACTTTCTCTTGCATAAAGGACATATTAGTTAGTTAGTTAGTTAGTCACGGTTCCAACTTCACAGCAACGGGTCGTCCCCATTATGCTCCGTTCCTGTGCCAGTGACATATTTTGCAGGCGAGCCACGGTAGCGCAATGATAGGGACGCTTGCCTGTTTGTCCGACGCTCATGAGTTCGAATCAGCTGAGGAAGTTTTATTTCATTGACTTGGACTCACGAGTTAATCTAAGTCTAAATATGGGTACTGGAACATTTTATGGGTAGTGAAGGCGGCCTTCGTGATATTGACCACTCCACTAATCAAGTGACCGTTGGTCTACAAACATGAAGCTCGTACCATATTCCCAAACAGCCCTATGCCGTGAAAAGTGGTGTCACAGTCTGTGGTATAGGTCATCAATTGAATGATAAGTATGAATGTTGACTAATAGGACAATATAATGATAAGTATGAATGTTGACTAATAGGACAACATAATGATAAGTATGAATGTTGACTAATAGGACAACATAATGATAAGTATGAATGTTGACTAATAGGACAATATAATGATAAGTATGAATAATGACTAATAGGACAACATAATGATAAGTATGAATGTTGACTAATAGGACAACATAATGATAAGTATGAATGTTGACTAATAGGACAACATAATGATAAGTATGAATGTTGACTAATAGGACAATATAGTGATAAGTATGAATGTTGACTAATAGGACAATATAATGATACATTTGAATGTTGACTAATAGGACAATATAATGATACATTTGAATGTTGACTAATAGGACAATATAATGATAAGTTTGAATGTTGACTAATAGGACAATATAATGATACATTTGAATGTTGACTAATAGGACAATATAATGATACATTTGAATGTTGACTAATAGGACAATATAGTGATAAGTATGAATGTTGACTAATAGGACAATATAATGATACATTTGAATGTTGACTAATAGGACAATATAATGATACATTTGAATGTTGACTAATAGGACAATATAATGATAAGTTTGAATGTTGAATAATAGGACAATATAATGATAAGTATGAATGTTGACTAATAGGACAATATAATGATACATTTGAATGTTGACTAATAGGACAATATAATGATAAGTTTGAATGTTGACTAATAGGACAATATAATGATAAGTATGATTGTTGACTAATAGGACAATATAATGATACATTTGAATGTTGACTAATAGGACAATATAATGATAAGTATGAATGTTGACTAATAGGACAATATAATGATAAGTATGAATAATGACTAATAGGACAATATAATGATAAGTATGAATGTTGACTAATAGGACAATATAATGATAAGTTTGAATGTTGAATAATAGGACAATATAATGATAAGTTTAAATGTTGAATAATAGGACAATATAATGATACATTTGAATGTTGACTAATAGGACAATATAATGATACATTTGAATGTTGACTAATAGGACAATATAATGATAAGTATGAATAATGACTAATAGGACAATATAATGATAAGTATGAATGTTGACTAATAGGACAATATAATGATAAGTTTGAATGTTGACTAATAGGACAATATAATGATACATTTGAATGTTGACTAATAGGACAATATAGTGATAAGTTTGAATGTTGACTAATAGGACAATATAATGATAAGTATGAATGTTGACTAATAGGACAATATAGTGATAAGTTTGAATGTTGACTAATAGGACAATATAATGATAAGTATGAATGTTGACTAATAGGACAGTATAACAGTGGATGGTTTCTGTTAACGCCGAATGTTGGGTAGCGCGCACCAAACTCGGCACCCCAGATTATGTCAACGGTTTAGGGCCGAGGAGCGCAATCGTGGGGGTACAGGCCTTATCCTAGTGTCAGGAATTGTATCGTAAAGATTAAATATCATGGCAGAGCAGACGTGGCCCTAAGCCTTGGTCGGCAATGGGTCCAGGATCGAAGCTCCGACAGGCGGACAGTTAGCGCAGGAAATGTATAAACCACGTGTTGCCCATGCAGCATGATGCCTGTATCGGCCTGCCTAGCTTACTCACGAGGAAAGGTAACACCAGCACACCTGGAATAAGACAAGCTACAGAAGCTGTAGGATCAGCAAATCAATGGTCAAACTGTCCTCATGTCAGAGCTTCATTCAACCGGCATGGAAGCAATATCTGAAGTTCACGTCATTTGAAACAATGTCTTAGAAATCTCATGTTCTTGATTGAAAGTGCAGAAAATAGATTGGCCGTGGCGCTGACTAATTGAATGACAACAGAGACAGCGCAAACTCACTGTGTGTGACAGCAAATTTAATGGGAAGAAGAACGTTTGCCCCTTACACACGTCTAATTCGGAATGTCAAACCTATAATACCATTGGTCAGAAAAACGGCTGTCGTGGTCGGTCTCACAGGAGAAAACACTGCAGCTTCAAGCTCTCTCGTCAGCCATGTTATGACCAATCGCCCTAGACGCCTGTCGCTCTGTCTCGGTCCAGTAGCAATCGTATTAACTCCTACCTACCCTACCTATTATTTACGTATGTCATTCTCTATATTAACTCTTACATTCATACTAATCCTGCATTAACTCGTATATGTGTACATACAGTAACTAAGATGATTGATGACAGCGCACACTGGCAGCTTCCCCAGGTTGTCCACCTCGTGTCTACAGTTTAACTCCTCTAATGACACGAGCCTTGCAAGACATCATTAGGCACTGGCCAAAGGCGTCAGTTACCCAGTGACGGCCATCTCTCAAATTTGTGAGATATTTTATATTATGGGCCTCCTCTCAATAACCATCAACTGCGTGGTCTCACTGGCTTATTAAATATCCACGGCTTACCTGCATACCTCAAGGCTGCTCAAACAGCCGAAACCGAGTGAACACGCTAAAAGTTGGACTGACTTCTACAACAGGGGGAGTTAAATACACAGCTTCTTCGGTTCGAAGAGAATGAACAGCTAAAAATGACAAGGAAAATAGCACTACTGTTAATTATCTTGTTCATCTCACTAATCCATAGTTAACTGGCTCTTGCTTTTTCATTTGTGTTCTAGAGAAAAATCAATGATCTTCTGTAAATGTTCTTAAGGAAGGAAAACCTAACAAATCGATCCAAAAGATGGAAATTTGTCACTTAATTGGTTCCTCTACTAAAACATCACTTGGAGCTATCTAACTTCATCTATTTATGGAATAATGGATTTCCACTTCTGGGTCATCGATCCGAGTTCAGAATCTCAGACATTGCCAACAAATAACCGACGCAAAGACTATACTTAATGAGACACGGTGTTTCATGAATTATAGAGTACAGAGATATGAAGAGTCGTATGAGTTAGAGCTAGTAACATAACAAGAAAAGACATACACAGATACGTTAAAATGAGTTACAATTATCGGCAGTTGAGTGAACTGGAGATGGTACAAATATCGACTCGTCAGTTAATTGTGTATGTGGAAACATATGCGAAAGATCTGCAACAATTTTTGGACATTGTAGCAACAGAAAGTGCAAAGAAAGAGTTCTCCTTGAATATCCACGAAAACAGTAACAATGATGATATAAAAAAAAAAAGTGACACGAACATGTGAAATGGCAATTTTTTTTCTACATATCCTTTATAGGACACCGCAGTCAACACCAGCATTTATGCCGTTGTTATCTCTTGGCAAGTTTACGTTCAGTAGTTTGGAAATGACAATAGAAGGGACAATTATTTTAAACCAAACGGATAATGTTAAATACCCAGGGGCAATTAAGACATCAGATGGAAGATGCACAACATAGATTAAGAACAGAATAGAGCAAAGAAAAAGCTGCATTTCAGAAAATGAAAAATATCTTATGCAATAAGCCACTATCATTGAAAGTAAAAAAGAGAGTGCTGAAATGCAATATAGAACCTGTTTTGCTGTATGGCAGTGCATCTTGGAGTGTAAATGAACAACTTATGAAGAACTTGGAAGCAACAGAGATGTGGTTCCTGTGACAAATGTAACTAATAACAATTACCTGAAAGAGGCTAGTGAAACTAGAACATTATGTACAATAAGAAAGAAACAAACAGCTTTCCTTGGTCATGTGATGAGAAGAGAGGCATTCGAGAACATCATGGCAAACGGAAAGTTCAAAGGGAGAGAGACAGAGGCAGACCGAGAGAAATGATGCTGGATGAGCTGAGACGGTGGCATGAAGGAATATCATCAGCAGAGTTGATCTAGAACACCAAAGACCGAGCGAGATCTGTGGAAACACGTGGTCGCCAACGCCACTTGGCACTTGGTGACGATATGCGAAATATATGAAATGTTTCTCTGTATGGCAGAGAATCATGGAGTGTGAATGAACAAATTAGGAAGAACTTGAAGGTAACTGAAATGTGGTCCATGAAGCGAGTGTTGAGAATACCTTGGACTGCCGAAGTAATTTAGAACGATATCCCTGGGAGAGGCTAATGAAAGTAGAAAATTATATACACCATCATCATCAACATCACCACCACCATCATCATCATCATAATCAACATCATCTTCCACTTTGCCATCAAGCGTCGTCGGGAGCAATAGTTAACATTACATACAACTCCAAGAAACAGACAAACCGCACTCTTTGGCCATGTGATGAGATGAGAGGCATTGGATGATATCGTGACAACGGGAATGATCAGTGAGAAAAGAGGTAGTGGCAGACCGAGAGAAATGATGCTGGGAGGATTGAGACGGTGGTATAGAGGAATATCATCAGCAGGGTTGATCCAGAACACCACAGACTGAGATCTGTGGAAAGGTATGAATGCCTACCCCAGTGGGCACGGCACAACATGATGATGGTGAGAAGCTTCGACAACTGCTCTATGTTTAAAATATAGAAAAATAGACAATTGCGTAGATGTATGAAAATAGTGACATCTATAGTAATGTGGACGTGGGAACGTAAAAACATCAAATGGTTGAGTGAATTTAAGAATATATAGAAACATCGACAGTTACAAGAATTAACTAATGCAGAAATGTCAACAAGTATGTAAATTTTAATCATGAAGATACAAACACTATTTTGTACGATTTATTTCCTGGCATATTTCGCCGCATCTCGTCAGGTACATACTGCAGAAATAGCTCAACATAAACTAAGGCATTAAGATAAATCCTTCAAGTTGAAATATACGACACATATTCACACAGTAAATTGAATTGCCAACCATGGTAATTTTAAATTAGCATGTCTCTTTGTGTACACAAGGTTCATTTTATGTAAATGAATGCCAATTGCCTCTGCCAGCTTTAACATGCGACCATTTTGTGTGTTAAACAACACACGTCACGCATGGTCCCAATTATGTAAATGTACGTATGTGGTAACATCGACAGTTATGTAAACTTGCCAATGTAAAACATCGACAGTTAAGTACACTTTCCAATGTACAACATCGACAGTTGTGTAAACTCGCCAACGTAAAACATCGACAATTATGAAAACTTGCCAATGTAAAACATCGACAGTTGTGTAAACTTGCCAATGTAAAACATTGACGAATGTAAACTCGCGAATGTAAAACATTGACAGTTATGAAAACTTGCCAATGTAAAACGTCGACAGTTGTGTAAACTCGCGAATATAAAACATCGACAGGTAAGTGCACTTGCCAATGTAAAACGTCGACAGTTGTGTAAACGCGCCAATGTAAAACGTCGACAGTTGTGTAAACTCGCGAATATAAAACATCGACAGGTAAGTGCACTTGCCAATGTAAAACGTCTACAGTTGTGTAAACGCGCCAATGTAAAACGTCGACAGGTGTGTAAACTTGCCAATGTGAAAATCGACAGTTATGTAAACTTGCCAGTGAAAATTACGTGAATTTGAGAATGTAAAATCTTGGACAGTTAGTTACGTGAGTGTTTGATTGATTGATTGATTGATTTAGGAACCGACATCACAGCATTCGGGACATTCCCATAAGCGTTACGTGAGTGTGAGAATGTAAATACAAATGACAATCGCTGGAATTTACGAAAGCTAAAACATCGACAGTTTCGTGACTTTTAAATCATAAAATGTCAATAGTCACATGAATTCGAGAATATAAAAACATAGACAGGACAGTTAGGTTAATAATTTTAGAATATAACATCGTCAAGTTATGTAATTTTGTTCAAAATATGGAACCATTGACAATCATTTGAATTTCTTAATGTAGAAACACTGACAGAAAAGAGAATCTTCTTCTTCTGCTGCGTTCATCCGGGGTGTTTTTTTTCAGATGTAATGGTGGTGTGTCTGTTAGGCACCCTTGGGCCGAAACCCTTAGGCCAACACATCCGACTTTAGCGTGCATTTTTGAGAGGTTAGCATTCCTGGCGGACTCTCACTTTTGTGGTGCCGTTCACATCCCAGCTGGTCAAGTTAGAAAGGTCGAAGACTTCACGATCAGCCCTTAAAGGAAGGCAGGGACAGTCCATGGCATTATCCGCCATCCAGGGCGGTTTCTATAGTTGCAGAGCCGACACATAGCGCTCTGGTGCTGGACCGAGGGACTCGTCACGTCCTGCTCATGACTGCTTTAATTCCTCACTTCAGTGTATTGGGCCTTTCGTTCGCTACGTGCCGCTCCCCGCACAAACTAGGGACGGTCGGATTGCAGACGGCAACCACTCAGCGAGCTTTCGTTTCAGACATGTGCTAGTCGCTGTGCCCGAAAAACAAAATAGTTAGAGCTGTTCCGGGCACGACGGACATTGGGAAAACTAGCTAGTCAGAGCTGTTCCGGACACGAAAGTCATTCGGAAGACTGGATAGTCAGAGCTGTTCCAAGCACGAGGAACAATCAGAAAACTAACTAGTCAGAGCTGTTCCAAGCACGGTGGACATTCTGAAAACTAACTAGTCAGAGCTGTTCCGTTACATTCGGGAGGTTAGTTAGTCATAGCTGTTCCGGGCACGATCGACATTTCACTCGGACGTAATTGCCTAGTGCCAGTTTTTATTTGTCACCCTTAGGCCTGCACATCCGATTTCGGCGGGCATTTTTTTTACTGAGGTTAGCCTTCCTCGGGTTTCGAGGGGCAGACCATGGGCATTCCCGATATCCAAGGAGGCTTCCATAAATGCAGAGCCGGCACATATTTCTCTGAGACTGGGCTCACCCAAGGAATTGCCACGTCCTGCTCATGGCTGCTTTAATTCCTTACTTCCATGTATTGAGCATTTCTTTTGCCACTGGTCGCTCAAGCACAAGCCAGGGACGGACAGACTGCGGGCGACATCCACTCAGAAAGCTTTCACTTCGGACTTCCACGTAATGGATTCCCTAGCCAAGCGTTTCATTTCGTGTAAACGAGACATCTTCCACCTTTGTCTACGCTCATTCTATGAGTATAGATATAGACTTTCATCTTAACCTCTCACGGGGGTAGGCTACACGTGCTGCCAGCTCAGCACCTTACCTCTATGCATCTGTGAGCGAGGCCCTATCATCCGGGGATCCCTCATATCCCACAGCTGAAAGCCTTCGAACAGGTATCTAAACTAAGCATGTAGCGTGTTCAGCATCTCACCTCCATTTTGCACAAGGTGATTATAGGCCCGGCTCTCACATCCGAGGGCTTATAGCTTAGAGACTTTCAGCCATATCCCTCAGCTGAGATCCTTAGAGTATGTGTCCGGACCAAGATTGTCTGCCTTCGTACGCCTGCTTTGAACTTTTGACTGCTATCCTCAGTCTACCTGCAGAGCAGCAGGTTGTGTCTCGCTTAGTCTGGCCCCTAACCCAAGACCTGTCCGACACACAGTTGTGCTTCCGTCGGCTTAGCTCTTGGGGTCATTGGGACACGCAAGCCTCCCCCACCCCTGCCCACCGTGACAAGGTGGAGACACATCGGGGGAGGGGGGGAGAATCTGAGAAGTAACGTACATTGTCAGTTACAAGAGGGTTTCCTGGCCGAATGGATAGAGCACTGGGCTCTTACTTGGGGACCTCGGGTTCGAATCCTCGGTAAAGTGATGTATTTTTTTTTCTGTTGGGAAAAAAAAAGAAAACCCTAACCTGCACAGTTTGCGGCCTGCACTAGCCAGGCGGCCCTAATTCCTCAGGCTCATTGCCTCCCTGTCCTATACCACAAGGTACTATAGGCAGTGATGACGGAGAGATAGTTACATCAATGGAGCAAGGATCTCAAACAACTCTAGCCAAATCTTTTGTAGACCTCGTGCCAACCCTCCTCAGTCACTCTTTACGGCAAGCCTGCAGATTTCAATGTTGCTGTTCTGTGTTTCCCTTATGGGCTGTGGTTATACGGGTGTACGTAAATGTGAGAATGTCAGTCAGTCGCCATTCCAACTTCACGGCAAATGGTCACCCCCATAATGCTCCGTTCCTGTGCTAGTGAATATCACACAAAATGTCCCTTACTGTCCCATGTGAAGCGTAGAACAGACAGTAGTATCGACAATCCAAAAGCACGCATGAGCAAGTACACGCATGAGTCCGCTGCAAGAATGCCAACAAAACAGTCCTCCACGAAAATGACAGTTCAACGTCGATGAGAATGTAAAAGCATTAACAGACATGTACATTTCGGAAATCAAAATGACGGATAATTAAGTGAATTTGACATAAAGTTAATAAACAGCATGTTCTTCACAGAACATCGCAATCAACCCACTATTATTGGCTGTTTGTGATTTCCTAGACAATTTAACATTCAGTTTGCTATTGTTTTTTTGAACGACCGATACTTATATCAATGTTGAAAAATAACGCATTGATTTCTACTTCCAAATCGCCCGAGGCTGATTTCTAATGCAGTTTGCC
This sequence comes from Cepaea hortensis, assembly GCA_963921405.1. Classification (NCBI taxonomy): domain Eukaryota; kingdom Metazoa; phylum Mollusca; class Gastropoda; order Stylommatophora; family Helicidae; genus Cepaea; species Cepaea hortensis. The sequence goes on along the minus strand of OY992880.1, from coordinate 14,418,789 downwards.
GGATTGTAAAATGCGTTCGCTATCCTTTAGGGACCAATGTGGTCTTGAACATAAAAACATCAACAATTTCGTGAATTTGAGAATGTTAAAGCATTGATAATTGCGTACATTTGAGAATGTAGAAACATTGACAGTTGTATGAATTCGAGAATATAGAATACTCGTTATTGTTGGTCACATTGTGAAGTGACAAATATTGGAGCATGTTGTGACAACGAAATGTTTATGGAAAGAGAGAGAGAGAGAGAGGAAGACCGATTTCTGACAACATTTTGTCATGACACAGAAATGTGTCAGCATAGAACTTGATACATGCTTGTGGAGGTTGTACGATGTAGAGAAGCATCATCGCCCACGTCATGGGCAAGGCACTTGGTATTTAAGATCTTCGACAGTTACACAGATTTGATAATGTGAACATATGGACAATTACGTGAATATGAGAATGTGAACATATGGGCAATTATGTGAATTTGACAATGTGAATATGTGGAGAATTACGTGAATTTGAGAATGTGAACATATGGACAATTACGTGAATTTGATAGTGTGAACACGTGGACAATTACGTGAATTTGATAATGTGAACATATGGACAATTACGTAAATTTGAGAATGTTCATTGGCACCTTGCCGTCTTGACAGACGATAGTTTGTGCTTTAAAAAGGCATAATAACTTTTACTTATGGCGGTAGCGAATGTGACTGATAAGGCCAAAATAAGTGCACGTGAACACGTGGTCATTTCCACCATCATGCACTATCTTACGTCTCACACGCTCGGTGTGTTACTTATCTGCCATTATTTTCTCCCTTGTCTTCATTCCATTTCTAATGTTTGCCCCCCATGCAACACGTTCAGAGGCAACTTGCTCCCACTGTTCATTATCAATGCCTGTATCAATCATGTCACGCTTACACACATCTTTGTATCGTAGTAGAGGCCGACCCTGAGATCTCTTACCCATCTGTAATTCACCAAAAAAGATGTCCTTTGGTATTCTACCATCATCCATCCTCCTAAGATTTCCTATCCATCTAAGTCTACCAAGACTGAGCATGGAATAAACCGTCACACAACCTGATCTTTCCAATACTTCAGTATTTGTGATTTTGTCTTGCCATTTAATACCAAGAATTATTCGCAGACACCGCATATGAAAGCTGTTTAAACGTTTCTCTTGGTGTAAGTAAGTTGTCCAGGTTTCACTGCCATAAAGAAGAGTACTAAGGACACAGGAGAATGTTAACATACGGAAAATTACGTGAATTTTAGAATGTTGACGGTTATAAGAATACGAGAATGGTAAAATTTACTTAATTATATTAATTACAGATTATTGAGGTATACAACGTAAGCTCAAAGACAACTTTTCACAAACATCAGAAAGAAGCAGTCATCATTTTTGACCAAATTATGAGTAGATGCTCATCCCACTACTGGCAACGCTGATCGCATTCCGATACGATCTTAACGCCTTGTCCACGTCGGGTTGGAAGCACTAGACTCGAGTTTCGCTCTCTTTTGAGCTCGTCAGTAGTGCATATGCCTGACTGGGCTGGGGATCGAACTACGGATCACGGGCATGTGAGGCAGATGTTTTACCACACGGCTCACGCTAGACGCGACCAAATTATCACACTAGAATATCACGTCACCCATCTAGGCTATAGCTTAAAATTAGCCCGATCGCCACGTCTGACATCCGTCAATCGATGTTGCCCCGAATGATCAGGTCTTCTCGATCTGGCAAGGCACACCAGGTGCCTAACTCCCAGCGAGCAGCGATCATATGCTGTTGTTTCGGGATTTGAAGTTTTACAGACTGGGCACAACCCACTACTGGCAACACTGATCGTATTCCGGTGCGAACTTGAGGCTTGTCCACGTCAGATTGAGAGGACAAAAACTGGAACATATTGAGACAATATTTGTGGAGGAAGACAGCAAGAGAAAAGCCTTGACAGTCTTGTGTCATCTCACAGAAGGGAGTCAACTCACGGCTTGATCCATGTCTTTGGAGATCGCAATTTGTGGAGAGGTATGATCATCCAAGCATGCCAACAAGGCACTGGATGATGATTCTGATCATACACCAGTTATATAGTGTTCCACCGGTCAGTTGGACTTAAACGTTCAGAAAGCAATGTAAAACTACTGAAGTAAGATTACAGAGAAATCAACCTGGGTTTGATCGCAACATTTAGCAAAGGAGATGCAACATTAAAACATGTATGTGTATTTATTTCAGTGATAAAACATGTATTTGTATTTATTTCAATGATAAAACATGTATTTGTATTTATTTCAGTGATAAAACATGCGCTTGCATTTATTTCAGTGATAAAACATGTATTTGTATTTATTTCAGTGATAAAACATGTCATAATTATCAAGTGCCCTGTCAGCTGGAGTAGGCGTTCACTACTCTCCACAGATCTCGGTGTTTGGTTTTCTGGATCAACTCTGCTGATGGTATTCCTCCATGCCACCGTCTCAATCCATCCAGCATCATTTCTCTTGGTCTGCCTCTGCCTCTCTTTACCATCTTTCCAGTTGTCACAATGTTCTCCAATGCCTCTATTCTCATCACATGACCGAAGAAAGCTATTTGTCTTTTTCTTATTGTTGTATTTAATGTTCTATTTTTATTAGCCTCTTTTAGGCAGTCGTTGTTAGTTACTCTGGCAGTCCAAGGAATTCGCAACATTCGTCTCAGGAACCACATCTGTTGCAAGACTCACTACCATACAGCAAAACTGGTTCTATATAGCACTTCAACACTCTCTTTCTTACATTCAATGACAGTGACTTATTCAAACTTATTGTATAAGATACTCTTCAATTTCTGAAATGCGGATTTTGCCAGCCCTATTCTGCTCTTAATCTCTGTTGTAAAATATATGCATATAAAACCTGTATTTGCCCCTCTGACGTGTCTCCACCTTGTCGTGGTAGAGGGGCTCGCGTGTCTCAGTGACCCCAGGAGCTTTGTCGGCGGAAGCACAACTACATGTCGGACAGGCCTTGGGATAGGGACCAGACCACGAGAGACACAACCTGCTGCTCTGCAGGTAGGCTGAGGAGGGGCAGTCAAAGACCGAATCAGGCGCACGATGCCACTAATTCTTAGTCCGGACACATTCTCTAAAGCTCTCTGCTGAGGGATATGACTGAACGTCTCCAAGTCAACATCCCCCGGATGTGAGAGCCGGGCCGACACTCACCCATTGCAAAATGGAGGTGAGATGCTAAGCCTGTTAATTGCTTGGTCCAGATACTTGTTCGAAGGCTCTCTGCTGCATGGAGGCAAGATGCTGAGCCGGCAGCAAATGTAGCCTATCTGGTAAGCGTTACTAAAGGTGGAAAAGCGTCCCAATCGCACGTAGTTGTTACCATGCATGTCTGTACTAGAGCTCACTGAGTGAGCGTAGTCAAAGGTGAAAAACATCTTACTAACACAAAATGGAACGCTTGGCTAGTGAATCCATTACATGGAAGTCCGAAGTGAAACGCTGCAGAGTGGATGTCATCTGCAGTCTATGGTAGAAAAACGTCTCATTAACGCGAAATGGAACGCCTGACTAGCGAATCTATTACGTGGAAGTCCGAACCGAAAGCTCGCTGAGTGGATGTCGTCTGCAGACTGACCGTTCCTGGTCTGTGCGGGGAGCCGCCAGGGACGAACGAAATGCCCAATACATGGAAGTAAGGAATTAAAGCAGCCATGAGCATGACGTGGCTATTCCTTAGGTGAGCACAGTCTCAGAGCGCTGTGTGCCGGCTCTGCAATTATGGAAGCCTCCCAGGATGGCGGAAAATGCCCATGGACTGTCCTTGCCTTCACTTGAGGGCTGACAGTAAAGTCTTTGGTCGTTCTAACTTGATCAGCGGAGATGTGGACAACACGACAACAGTAAGAGTCGAATGTCCCTCGAAACCACGGGAAGGCAAACTCTTTTACCAAACGCCCGCTAAGTCGGATTAGCTGGCCTAAGGGCGCAAATAACTCAGGCACAACGCAAAAACATCCGAGTGAAATGTCCCTCGTGCGTGACTAGGTTGTCTTCCGTCCGGAACAGCACTAACTATCTTGTTTTACGGCCGGAACAGCTCTGACAATCTAGTCTTTAGAGGACAACGTGCGAACCGAAAGCTCGTGAGTGGAAGTCGTCTGCAGACTGACCGTTCCTGGTTTGTGCTGAGAGCGGCCAGGGGCGAACGAAATGCGCAATACATGGAAGTGCGGATTAAAGCAGCCATGTGCAGGACTTAACGATTCCTTGGGTGAGCCCAGCACCAGACCGCTATGTGTCGACCCTGCAATTAAGCAGGACTCCTAGGATGGCGGAAAATACCCATGGACTGTCCCTGCCTTCCCTTGAGGGCGGACCTGAAGTCTTCGACCGTTCTAACTTGACCAGCTTGGCTGTGGACGGCACCACAAAAGTGAGAGTCCTCCAGGAATGCTAACCTGGTTTAAAAAACGCACGAAAAAGTCGGATGTGTTGGCCTAATGGCCCAAGAGTGCATAACAATACACCGTAATTACATCTGAAAATCTGGAAAAAAAAAACTTCGGATGAACGCAGCAGCAGAAGAAGAAGAAGAAGAAGAAGAAGAAGAAATCATGTATTTGTATTTATTTGAGTGATAAAACATGTATGTGTATTTATTTCAGTGATAAAACATTCATTTGTATTTATTTCAGTGACAAAACATGTATTTGCACTTATTTCAGTGTTAAAACATGTATTTGCATTTATTTCAGTAAGAAAACATGTATTTGCATTTATTTCAGTAATAAAACATGTATTTGTATTTATTTTAGTGATAAAACATGTATTCGTATTTATTTCAGTGATAAAACATGAATTTGCATTTATTTCATGACAAAACATGTATTTGCATTTATTTCGCATTTATATTATTATTATTTATTTATGTCTTCTTTTATCTCTCTTTCCGGAAATCTTTCCGGTTGTCACATGTTCCTTTTTCATTTGGTCTTCTCATAACATGACCAAAAAAGGATGATTGCCTCTTTCTGATGTTTGTTATAAATTACCTTTGCAACTCAACTTCCCTCAAAACGTCACGATTGCTAATTTTGGCTATCCAATTAATTTTCAGCATTTTTCTATAAAATCACATCTCCAAGGATTCCAGTCATGTTTTCGCCTGTTTACTAATTGTCCAGGATTCGCAGCAGTATGTTAAAACTGGTTCTATGTAACATGCAATAACTCTTTTTCTAACTTTCAATGACAGTGACGTAAAGCACAAACCGTTCTAGTCAATCTAGTTTTAATTTCTTCAACTCTTTTCACCGAAAACCCTGCGGGTCCACCATGGACTTAGATAAATCACCATCTTGATCGGACCATTAACATAGAGGTCAGAGTGCAAGCGGATGAAGAAGGACAATGAAGACTTGCCGTGGACTATTTTTAACAGCGCAAGTGTATGTATCGCTTCGCACTTTATTTATTACACGTACTTCTGTGTTTCTGTATTGATTTCCTTTTGTACACAGCTGGTGTGGGGAAATTTATGTGGGCCTGGCACTGTTAATTGTCTTTGTCAAAGTGTAAGCAGATAGGAGGGACGGCCTGCCACTTGTGTTCATGGCCACGAGTCTCACACTGGGGTAGGCCTGCCCTGAACTGAAGTTTAGAAGTGTTGGGCAATGGGTGCTATGAAACATCATATTTGCGAAGAGGTGTGCTAGGATGCGACCAGATCATAGGTCAGTTTAGTTTAGTTTAGTTAAGTCGACGAATCAACATCACGGCACACGGGCGTAACCCATAAGTGCTCCGTTCTACTCATAACTCAAGCCTGAGTCCAGAGAATCTCAGCTCAGTGCACGAATTCCGTAGCACTGGCGAGGATCCTGAAATACTTTGGGTAGATTTTTAACTCGAAATTTTGCCCGCACAGCGCCGTTAGGCTACTCTTTTTCGATTTCCAACTGCCAAGGGATTTTTTACGTGCGCAACAATATACACGGGCGTCCGATTTCACTACCCAGAGACCAGGGGGGAATTTTATTACTAGAAGTCCAGTGGACAAAATCCCGGTCTTCACCGGGGCTTGAACCCGGGACCTCCAGCACTCGAGGCGGACACCATATCTCGAGACCACTCATCCCCCCCCCCCCAGTACAGCACCCATGGACTGTCCGGGATTAGACCTGGGTTAGATATGTGGCTCCACGGGGTCAAGGTGGGGGGGGGGGGGTGGGTCTCATGATGGGAGTAACTGTGTCTATATGAAACCCCATCCCCAACCACCCTTCGCCCCTCCCTTTGATGTGCAAAACGTGGACATTGTTTTTCTTAGCTGTCAAGTTTTCCACCAATCTGTTTGTGGTCAACACACACACGGTCTCTCTCTCTCTCTCTCTCTCTCTCTCTCTCTCTCTCTCTCTCTCTCTCTCTCTCTCTCTCTCTCACAGACACACACACTCACACACCTCAACGCCATGACGTTAAACCCGCGCCTTATCCATTGCCGTACCACACCTCCATATTGTCTACACACAACAAAACGCACATTTCATAGACCAACAATTCACATTTTAACGCGCCCTCTGCATGTACCGTGTTCTTTTATTATTTATCTCCATCTTACATTATCGACAGTCACACAACGATCTTACGTGCGCCTTCTCAACACCCCCCCCCCCATCTGGAGACCCACCCCACCCTGAGAAACTCACCCCACCGAACCCGGCTGAGGAAAGACAGCTGCTATCTGTTTTAAAATTCAGTTGAAAAATCGACCCCCAAAAACATGGCGGAGTATGAAGCGGGAGAATTAATGTCTACGTTAGTTTTATGCCGGCTTCTATCTAATACTGACCTGATTAACATGTCGCTCCATTGCTCACACAGATAACGATAACTATAAATATAGTGAAACAGGCTTTTGTTTATTGTGAACTTGTTAAAATCGTTATCTGGTCTGCTTTGTGGATTGAGTTTTCATTACTTCAGCTTCTCTTTGTTTGCCTATTTCGTCTGCATTGCGAAATCTGCTTGTGTGCAAAAAGGGGTGGGGTGGGGGTGGGGGCAGTATTACTTCATTATGTGGTCTGGTTTCTTTCAGCCATATTGTATTTAAATCTCAATATGTAACTTTAAGGGTAAGACATGGGTGGGGACGACGTGGGATAATCATGGGAAATAACAACAGGAGAGAAAGAGGCAGAAATTACAAGTCACACTAAGATAATAAAACATAAGTGAACTAACAAGGATCACACTGGCGAAACTAACAAGTGCAGACATACTCAAACAGCTAGACCGATAGCAGAGAATGAACGATAACAAGACAGAATGGAGAAGAAAAAACAAGAAGACATTCTCGCACATATAGATCGACAGCAGAGAATGAAAGATAACAAGAAAGAATGAAGACTCAAAAGAAGACATATTCGCACACCTAGATCGACAGCAGAGAATGAACGATAACAACAAGTCAGAATCAAGAAACAAAAGAAGACATGCTCGCACAGCTAGATCGAAAGCAGAGAATGAATAAGATCCAAACTGAAACAACTTACAAATGCAGACATTCTCGCACAACTAGACAGATAGATCAAGAATCGCACAGAAACAAGAAACAACTAGACCGACAGCAGAGAATGAACACGTGGTTACACACAAACAACAAGCGATTAATAAAAAAAACAAAAAAACATTTAAGTGTCGTTATAACGACTAAGAAAACGAACAAAGTTCTGCGTGCTTGCTTTTAAGAATCGACAATACAGCATTCCCAGCAAATCCGTGGATGATTCGTCCCCTTCAGCAAATATTTTAACTTGCAAATGCTGATCATTTCATTATCATTTTGGTTGTAAACACATCAGAATCGTCAGTTTACACTTTCCAGCTTGCTGAAACCACACTTAGATCCGAAATCCTAAATATGTTGTTTCATCTGTAATTGAATCTTCTACTAGTAGTTTAACAACGGTAGCATATAAATATACGATTGTGGCTTCTACCTGTTGTCATACAAGATAGTCTATAAATATGTGATTGTGTCTTTTACCAGTGGTAATACAAGATAATCTATAAACATGTGATTTTCCTTCTACCAGTTGTCATTCAAGATAATCTATACATATGTGATTGCGTCTTCTACCATTTGTCTTACAAATATAGTCTATAAATATGTGATTGCGTCTTCTACCATTTGTCTTACAAATATAGTCTATAAATATGTGATTGTGTCTTCTACCATTTGTCTTACAAATATAGTCTATAAATATGTGATTGTGTCTTTTACTAGTGGTCAAACTAGATAGTCCATAAATATGTGATTGTGTCTTTTACTAGTGGTCAAACTAGATAGTCCATAAATATGTGATTGTGTCTTTTACTAGTGGTCAAACTAGATAGTCCATAAATATGTGATTGTGTATTTTACTAGTGGTCAAACTAGATAGTCCATAAATATGTGATTGTGTCTTTTACTGGTGGTCAAACTAGATAGTCCATAAATATGTGATTGTGTCTTTTACTAGTGATCAAATTAGATAGTCCATAAATATGTGATGGTGTCTTTTACTAGTGGTCAAACTAGATAGTCCATAAATATGTGATTGTGTCTTTTACTAGTGGTCAAACTAGATAGTCCATAAATATGTGATTGTGGCTTCTACCAGTAGAAGGATCACAAAGACAGATCAACGAAGGCAATTACATGTAAGCTACAAATATTTATTAACTGGTTCCTGGGCAAAACAGAAGGAATACAATTACACGAGAGAATGGCCAACGTCGAGTTCATGGAGAGACATCCACACATACTAGTCTACCAAGATTTGAAGCTGGATCTTCTTCTTCTTCTTTCGTTCGCTTGAAATATGTCTATATCTGCAATGTCGTCTCTTGCATGAATTGAACTGTTTTTTTTTCAGTTCACACAGTGGTCCATAGAGTTTATCTTCCACTGTCGTCTCTCTAGGCCAGAAGGTTTGCCTAGATATGTTATATTTTGGGCAGTCTTGGAGTATGTGCTCTGCTGTCTGCGACGCCAATCCACATGTGCACATGGCTGTTTCACCAATCTTGAATTTTGTATACATGTGGTTGCGTAATCTATTGTGTCCTGTTCTGAGGCGCAGAATAATGACTTGTTCTGGTCTGTCCATAATGTGGTAGTCATCTTGAGCAGGTTTTGGTGGCTTTCTGACTGATTTGATCATTCTTTTCTTTTGGTGGTATGTAACGGGCACATCAGGCTGTTCCTCTTTGGCTCCTTCCTTAGCCAATTGATCAGCTCTGTCGTTTCCGGGTACTCCACAGTGGGATGGTATCCACTGTATGGTGACTTTATGCTGACTGCTAAGTTCAGAAAGTAGTGTCCTTAGTACTGGCAATTTCCCAGAGAGGAGCGCCTCGAGTACTGATTTTGCATCTGTTAGTAGCACCACAGGTTGTGTACCATTGCTGTTATTTAGTAATTTCTCTGTTGCTATCTTGATTGCCTCAATTTCGGCATCATAGTTATGGCAGTACTTTCCTGTCGGTACTCTGGCTGTGTCCCTAGTATTATTTGGGTATTCTATGTACACTCCCGCTCCTCCATTTCGAACAGCATTTTGTGCTGACCCATCTGTGTAGACTCGGATCCAGAGGTCCTGTGGGTATTCTTCATCAAGGAAGCTGAGAGTGGCTGTTCTGCGCTGCACACTGTTCTGTTCTTCCTTGTCAAATATTCCTCTCACTTTTGTCCGGATTTGTAACGATAGTCTATGCTCATCTTTCCATGGAGTTCGCTCTGGAATAGTTGTTAGGGGGATACCAACTGTGGGCAGATCAGTGGTTTCTCTGCAGAGTCGTTTGGCCTGGTGGATAAAACTACTTCTTTTCAACCGCCCCATAGCTAGGTTTTCAAATCTGTTCTTCATAGGGTGGCCTGGCAAGCTGAGGAACTTTTCTGCTTGTATTAGCGTTTTCGTATCTCTGCGCTCACTCAGTGCCTGTGTCCTCCCCATCTTCTCCATTTCCACTATAGGGGTTGATCTCATCCCTCCTGTGGTGACTCTAAGTGCTTGATTTTGCACCTTGTCCAGCTCTTGTAGTGTGGTATTTGATGCTGAACACCACGCAGTTGACCCATATTCCAGGTGTGGTCGTATGCTCTGTTGGTAAACTTTGCTAAGTATTTTCGTACTGGCTCCCCATGTGGTTCCACTTAGCTTTCTCAGGATGGCTATTTTCCTTCTGGCTTTTGCTACTGCTTTGTTGATGTGCTTTCTCCATGTCAGCTTGCCATCAAATGTTACTCCAAGGTATGTTGGATCTTTATCTTCTCTTAGGGGTGTTCCATTTATCTGGATGATCCCTGCCTTTTGTTTTGGAGAGAGGGTAAATAGGGTGGTGCTGCACTTGTCAGTGTTTATGCTGACACACCATCTATTTGCCCATGCAGCAAATGTATCTACAGCTCTTTGTAGCAATCTGGTGGCCACTGATGCATATTCATTTGTGCTCCATAGAACCAGGTCATCGGAGTACATTGCCGCTTTAATTCCATGCGGTAGGTGAGCAACAAGATCATTGATGAAGATTAGAAAAAGTGTGGGGGACAAGACTCCGCCCTGGGGGACACCGTGACGCAGTAGTACTTTCTTACTCTTGAGTCCGTCTATCTGTACTCGGGCTCTTCTGTTGTGCAAGTATGCTTTCACCCATTTGTACATTCTTCCATTGACTTTGCAGTTTCTCAGTTTCTTCATCAGACCTTCTTTCCAGACTTTGTCAAAGGCTTTCTTCAGATCTATCCATGCCGCAAGCACCAGCTTCTTCTCTTGGAATGCATCCTCAATTTCTTGAGAGAGGTAGGTTGTCTGATCTTCCGTAGAGTAGAACTGCCTAAAGCCAGCCTGCTGTGGCACAAGGATGTTTTTTCTTTCAATGTACCACTGCAGTCTGTGATTGATGATGCGCTCCAGTGTTTTGCAGAGACAGCTGGTGAGGCTAATTGGTCTGTAGCTAGAGGCAATGGAACCATCTTTCCCTGATTTTAGGAGGGGTATCATGATTGCTTCTCTCCAGGCTTGTGGAACACTGCCTAAGGTCCAGCTGTTATTGAAGATCTGCAACAGCTTTGTTTTGGCCTCTGTTCCTAGGTTCCTGATCATTTCATTGGAGATACCATCAGCTCCTGGTGACTTTCTCATTTTCAGTTTTGATATGGCTAGCTCCAGTTCGCTGATTGTGATGGGTGCCTCCAGAACCTCATGTACTATTTCCTTCTGTGAAGCTGGATAAAACATATAATGAAAAAACCTGCTAATAGCATAACTAGAAAATCTGGAATCCGCAGGGTAAAAGAAATAGAAATAGACCTGTCAGTACACGGAGAAGAGAAGTTTGGACATAAATTGATACTATGAGGGGCGGGAGGAGGAGGGGCGGGGGGAGGGGGTGAGGAGAGGGACACATTGAGAGAGATGTCTGGGGTAGGTAATGACAGGATTGCTTGGAGATGGCTTAAAGAAGATGAAAAAATAGACAGGTCTACAGACAAATATACATTCACCGGAGGTAGAACATAGACAGTATGCTAGACAGTTGGACAGTCGATAAGCTACATAGACAGAAAGATAAGCTGACGAACAAACAGTCTCCTCCTTCTACTGCTCCGACTGTAACTACTACTACTGCTGCAAATACTACTACTACTACTTTTTTTTCCCCTCGCATATCCTTTACAGGACATCGCTGTCAACAGCAGCATCTTTCAGCTGTCTGTTGATTTCTTGGCAAGATTACGCTCAGTAGTTTGCCATTGCTTTCTGAGCGGCCGGCTCAGTTATCCCGCAAGTCACCAGCGGAGGACGAACCGCTCCCAGTTCTCGCCCGCTACGAGACTCTGCGTGATAAACGGGATTACGGAGAAAGTGGTGTAACCCCTCGGCCAGAGAGACCGGCACTACTACTACTACTGCTGCAAATACTACTACTACTACTACTACTACTACTACTACTACTACTACTACTACTACTACTGCTGCTGCTGCTGCTACTACTACTACTACTACTACTACCACTACTACTACTACTACTACTACTACTACTACTACTACTACTACTACTACTACTACTACTACTACTACTGCTGCAAATACTACTACTACTACTACTACTACTACTACTACTACTACTACTACTACTACTACTACTACTACTACTACTACTACTGCTGCTGCAAATACTACTACTACTACTACTACTACTACTACTACTACTACTACTACTACTACTACTGCTGCTGCTGCTGCTGCTGCTGATAGTACTACTACTACTACTACTACTACTACTACTACTACTACTACTACTACTACTACTACTACCACCACTACTGCTAGTAATACTGCTGCTACTACTACTACTACTATTATTAAAATTGCGAGCATTACTACTATTACTACTACTACTACTACTACTACTACTACTACTACTACTACTACTACTACTACTACTACTACTACTACTACTACTACTGCTGCTGCTGCTGCTACTACTACTACTACTACTCCTACTACTACTACTACTACTACTACTACTACTACTGCTACTACTACTACTACTATTGCAGCCATCACTACAACTACCACCCACCGCATTCGAACCCTCACCCACCCTCAAACGAAACATCGTTCGCAGTGGTAACAGGTGCACTCCACCAGTCAGCCGCCTAAACACACTCGCGTCAGATGATCACTAACCTACTTCGTGCTTGGAATTACGCATCTCAGTTATCCTGCTGATCCTGGGATGTGTTTTGGTGTTTGTTGTGTCAAGTTAATGATTAATTGATTGTCGAAATGTCGACTGCCGGGGGTATACCCCACGGGTAGCAATTGTTATTTTCTGTATGAAAAAAGACCATGAATTAGTTATTGGGGCAGTGGCTTCGAGTCTGTCAGACCATCTGAATACAGCGCTTGTCATATTTTCAAACTGGGGACAGATATAATGAAATTGCGAGGAAAGCTTGAAAGGAGTATAAATAATGTATTTCAGTTGCAACTAGAAAAAGAGTGTTAAGGTGCTACATAGAACCTGTACTTGTGTATGAATATGAAACGTGAATGCTATGCAGACAAGCTGAAAAACATCTAATAGCAGTAGAAATGTGGTTTCCGAAGAAAAAGCAAAGAATACAATGGACAGACAGAAAAACCAATGAGCAAATCCAACAAGAAGGAAATGAAAACTGCAAACTGACTAAAGAAATTAGTCGTATACAGTAAAATTATATGGGACTCATTATGAGAAGAAATAAACTGGAGAATTTGGTGACAACTGGTAAGATTGAGGCGAAAAGAACAAGGGGGAGGTAGAGAAGTAAATATCTGGATGGCTTGAGCACATGGCATTATCAGGACAAGAATACAGAGCTGATCCAAGACTCGGGTGATCGTGTAAGAAGGCGAAACATAACCGTCCACGCTTACCTGTATTTCACATGATGATGATGATGATGATGATGATGATGATGATGATGATGATGATGATGATGATGATGATGATGATGAGTGGAGACGTGTTTCTTGAGACGAATGTTGTTAATACAACAGTGGTTACTGAAATGATCAACATACAGCGCTGAATGATTGTACAACAGTGGTTACTGCAGATGTCATCAACATACCGCACTGATGATTGTACAACAGTGGTTACTGCAGATGTCATCAATATACAGCACTGCATGATTGTACAACAGTGGTTTCTGCAGATGTCATCAATATGCAGCACTGCATGATTGTACATCAGTGGTTACTGCAGATGTCGTCAATACACAGCGCTGAATGATTGTACAATAGTAGTTACTGAAGATCTGATCTACTTACAGCGCTGAATGATTGTACAACAGTGGTTACTGCAGATGTCATTAATATACAACACGGAATGATTGTACAACAGTGGTTACTGCAGATGTCATCAATATACAGCACTGAATGATTGTACAATAGTGGTTACTGAAGATATGATCAACATACAGCGCTGAATGATTGTACAACAGTGGCTACTGCAAATGTGATCAACTTACAGCGCTAAATGATTATACAATTGTGATTACTGCAGATATGATCAACATAACGCGTTGAATGATTGTACAACAGTGGTTACTGCACATGTCATCAACATACAACACTGAATGATTGTACAACAGTGGTTACTGCAGATGTCATCAATATACAGCACGGAATGATTGTACAACAGTGGTTGCTGCAGATGTAATCAATATACAGCACTGAATGATTGTACAACAGTGGTTACTGCAGATATCATCAAAATACAGCACGGAATGATTGTACAATAGTGGTTACTGTAGATGTCATCAATATACAGCACTGAATGATTGTGTAACAGTTAGTTAGTTAGTTAGTTAGTCGAGGTTCCAACTTCACAGCAACGGGTGGTCCCCATTATGCTCTGTTCCTGTGCCAGTGAATATCACACAAAACGCTCCCCACTGCCCAATGTGAAAAGTGGAAAAGACAGGAGTCTCGACAAACAACAGCCCGCACAGATACACTGTGCATAGTGCCGTCACCAGAATGTCAACACACTAGTCCCTCCCCCCCCCCCCCCCCACGAAACACCCAGTTCATCTCTGATGGAATCGGCAGTCATTTTCCCATCTGGATCTTTCCTAGATGTGCACCCACACAGTCCACGAAAATAAAGTTCATCGTCGATGGCAGTGGCAGTCAACTAGAAACCCAGCAGCCACGCATTTCTGCATAAGGCAAAAACCAGTCAACCCTGGGACATAGCCAGCTGCCATTGCTTCCGAATATGCAATCACGTTCCAAAACACCTCGGGCAGATTCAAAAGCATTTCACACGAAACTCACAGCTCACAGTGTCGCGCCACGCACTCACTCAGTAGCAGGGTGACGGAACCATAGCCTCCTTAGTCGCCTCTTACGACATGCATGGTAGGCAACAGTGTTACTATTCTTTGCTTCCCTTATGGCAGATGGTTACTGCAGATATGATCAACATACAGCGCTGAATGATTGTACAACAGTGGTTACTGTACAACAATGGTCACTTCAAATATGGCCGGTGTCTGCTCCTGTAGCGGAATCTCCCAAAGTCTCATTTCTCATTGCTTGGCCAAAGAGCATTTGTTTGTCTCTTTGTTATTGTTGTATGTAACATTCTGCTTTCATTTGTCTCTTTGTTATTGTTGTATGTAACATTCTGCTTTCATTTGTCTCTTTGTTATTGTTGTATGTAACATTCTGCTTTCATTTGTCTCTTTGTTATTGTTGTATGTAACATTCTGCTTTCATTTGTCTCTTTGTTATTGTTGTATGTGACATTCTGCTTTCATTAGTCTCTCCCAGGTAATCGCTGTTTGTTACTGTGACAGTCCGATGTGTTCGCAACATTCTAATTCTCAGAAACTTCATTACCGTTGCTACCAAGCTCCTATTAACCCGTTCGCTCACATTCCATTTTCACTACCATACAACACAACAGATTGTATGTAACATTTCAGTATTCGCTTGCTGACATTCAGTTTAAACTTAATTATTACAATGGAAACTTTTCATCTTCTGAACTGTAACTTCTGCTTGGCCAATTTTGCTCCTAATCTGTGTCACACATTTTCTGTTAGATTTTATGAATGCCCTAGATATTTGAATGTAATGACCTGGTGACGAATGTTCTCTTATGCTGTCAAATCACATGTTAGGAGACGACTAAATATATTTCGTGTTCCGCAGCCTAGGATGGATTTAATCAAAACGAGCTTAATGTACTCAGCAGCTCAGCTGTGAAGCAATCTGAAACAACAAATCAATGAAATCACCAATCCCTATATATTATAATCGCAATCTATTCGAACACTATCTCAGTGCAGAATACTCGCTTCCTTACTAATAATAATAATAATAATAATAATAATAATAATAATAATAATAATAATAATAATATGTTAGTACAGCATTCTCCTATTGGTATTTATGCCAAAACTAATATTGCCACATCAATAATTAACATTATTAGCATTAGTGAGTTACATAATGAGTTTTGCATGTTTCCCATTCCATTATAATGCATATATTGATATTGTTGTCCCCGATTAGCCTCATAAGTGATATATGGATGAAATAATGTATGAAAGAGATAGATGATAAGGGTAGAATGTTAGACGGGCCTGGGTGCCCAATTCTTACTCCTTTAAATATAAAGTCCGTTCGCTGGTTCGTCAGTCACTGTGTCTGTCTATCTGTCTGTCTACCAACAAATCTATCTGTCTATCGTTCAATGTGTCTGTCAGTCTTTCTAACTATCAAAATATCGCCGTGTCTGTCTGTATGTATGTCTTTCTCTCTGTCTGTCTATCAACATATCTATCTGTCTTTCGTTCACTGTGTCTGTCAGTCTGTCTATCAACATATATATCTGTCTATCACTGTGTCTATCTGTTTGTCTGCCTACCACACCTCTGTCTATCACCGTGTCTTATCTATCACCTGGCAACATATCTATCTGTCTATCCCTCTGTCTGCCTCCATGTATCTATGTAATATCCTTTTTCCAATGCTACATCACACCAGATATACACCTCCACCCACCCTCCCCTCTTCCCCCTACATCTGAAACACATTAATATATTCATCCTTTATTCCACTTCCGCTGTTTATTATTTCCGGTACTCGTTCATTAACGCACACGAACCGTTTCTAAACAGCGTCTGATCTTCCGAACGTTCATCCTTCACCCCCATCCGCCCTACCCATTGCCCTTGCCGCCGTCGGGGTGAGTACTTGAAGGACCTGCATGCATGTTTATTCTTGTCACGTTCTTGGTTCTTCCCTTCGAGGGACTTTAATTACGTGTATGAAATGAAAAACAACGGATTATAAGATAGCTATGTTTACTGCTTTCTGGGGGGGGGGGGGGAAATAAATATTACGTTGCCAGCTTTCGTTGCACATTCGGGTTAAAGAAAATATTCTTTGTTCTGTCTTTCGTTTTCATTTTTCTTTATCTTCGTTTCATCGCTTTCAATTGTCTAGCGACAGTTGCTGAATAAACTTAGAGGTTAGTTGGGTGGTTGGATGGATGGTTGCTTGGTTGGTTGAATAGTTAGGTAGCTGGTTAGATGGTTGGATGGTTGGATGGATGGTTGGTTAGCCGGTTGGTTGGTTAGTTGGTTAGCTGATTGGTTGGTTAGTTCGTTGATTAGCTGGTTGGTTAGCTGGTTGGTTGGTTAGCTGGTTGATTGGTTGGTTGAATAGTTAGGTAACTGGTTGAACAGTTGATTGGATGGGTGGTTGGATTGTTAGTTTGATTGATGGTTGATTGGTTTGTTGATTAATTGATTGATTGGGTGTTTGGCAAGCTAGATGGCTGGTTTGTTTGATGGATGGATGGTTGGTCAGATGGTGGGATGGCTGAATGGTTGATTAGCTGAATGTTTAGATGCTTCTTTATTCATTCTCTCTCTCTCTCTCTCTCTCTCTCTCTCTCTCTCTCTCTCTCTCTCTCTCCCCCCTCTCTCTCTTCTTGTTGTTTAATGTCACATCTATCTCTATACTTCTTCTTTTCTTTTTTTTTTAAAATCTCGTTTTCCCCTTGTCTCTCTCTCATTCTTTTACCTTCTCTCTGTGTATCGTTCTCATTCTCTCTCCTTTTTTCTTCTCTATGTCAATCTCTCTTTCTAACTCGATGTTTTTCTCTCTTTCTCACTCTGTCTCTTTTTCCTTTTTTATCATCCCCCCCCCCTCTTTTATTCTCCTTCTTTCTCCGTCGTTATCTCTCCGTTTCTCTTTCCTTGTTTCTCAGTTTTTCTCTTTCGCTTTCTCTGGCCTTTTCTCCATTTACTCTCTCTCTCTCTTTTCCCCGCTGTCTCTCTCTCTCTCTCTCTCTCTCTCTCTCTCTCTCTCTCTCTCTTTTCCCCGCTGTCTCTCTCTCTCTCTCTCTCTCTCCACTCTCTCTTTCCTCGCTCTCTCCCTCTCCATCTTTCTCTCTCACTCTTCCTCTACTGTCTTGCTGTAATGTGAATATTCCTTTCTTTCAGCTCTTCTGGCAAAGATCATCTCTCCTTCCAGGCCGCCATCTTGATATGGTCTTTCAGCTCGGCCTAATACAGCTGGATTAGTGTACTCGCCCAGGTTCACCAACTCCCTAACCTGCTCACATAAAGCCTGACATTAAAGCGGCGAGCGCGCCCATTAGCGATGTTGATAGGGAGCTTCGCTGATAATGTCATGACCGCGGCGTCTCACTAAGTGGAGGAAAGACTGATCCCCTATCCCTACGTGCACTTCGGCCTAAAAATGTGATGACCCTATCACAGACCTTAGAGCTGGAAACTGCTTCAAGACAAAATTAATGATGTGAAGGCAGCAAGCACACAGGGACTGTGCCATGACCCCGGATATCTGGGATTAGGCGATATATGGTTACACAGGTGTGTCATCAAGCTGTCATAAGTACTGTATGGCTTCTTCTTGAATCGATCGAGTATTGTGGCTGGTTGACTAGACATTCTATTTCATTCACTCTCCTTCATCTCCCCGGTACACAAGTACATGACGAACCACAAAGTGACACACTGACTACAAGCACTGAACCAAAACGTCGAACAGTTTCATGTCTTCTGTTATCTCTGACGCGTTTATAATATCACACATATATTCTCAATCACATCTAAAACACTTATAAATAACATATAATTATAACTAAAATAATGTCAATATAAAACACTTGATAAATGACATATACACAATTGGCGGCAGTATACACGGTGCTATTGCCACAACGCGTCTGACCCGGTTCAACCCCAACAACGGCCTCTACCTAAAGTGTCAAATCTAGGATGGAGCTTCCTCTCCTGGACTCGTTCGATGGCGTGCTTCTCGCACAAGGCATCTGCCATTTCAATCGTGATAATAATGTGAATTTTAGTGACACTCATTGGTCCATGACAGACTACCTCACCTGGTCTCTCATCATCATCAAGTGCCATGTCGAAAGACGTAGGCGTTCATGGTTCGCCTTCTCTCACAGTCACCAGTCTCGAATCAGGTCGGAGTTATTGTCCCGACAATGTCATGCTACCAAACTATCAAGATAGTTATCCCTTTGTATGCCTCTTGCTCTCTTGCCACCAAGCTTGCCAGTTGTCACTAAATTTTCAAGTCCATTTCTCCTGTTACATGTCCAAAATATCTTGACTATCTACGTCTAATTTCTCCAATCAGTCTCCGTTTTTCATTTGCCTCTTGAACTACTGTCTCATTCGATGTTATGTTCATCCATGGTATTCTTTGCATTTTTCTCAAAAAACCACATTTCCACCGCCATTATAAGTTTCTCAGCTTATTTATTAATTGTCCATGTTTCACACGCATATGGGTTCTAAATAGCACTTCAATACTATTTTTCTCACTAGTTTAGTTTAGTTTAGATCAGTTTAGTTTAGTTTAGTTTAGTTTAGTTTAGTTTAGTTGACGGATCAACATCTCTGCACACGGTTGTAAACCATAAGTGCTCCGTTCTACTCGTAACTCAAGCCTGAGTCCGGAGAATCTCAGCTCAATGCACGAACTTCGTAGCACCGGTGAGGATTCTGAATTACTTTGGGTAAATTTTTAACTCGAAATTTTGCCGTTAGGCTACTCTTTTTTTT
>OY992880.1:14204096-14391596 GCA_963921405.1 Cepaea hortensis | reverse complement strand
TCAATTCAATTCAACTTTATTTTAAAAGGATTACAAATTGGGCAGGCCCGTCTTACATTCGACCCTTACAAACACTCATCTTTCATTCATCAATAGTGCATGATACATTCACATAGGAAAATGCATTGTTAAATGAATGTTGTAAACATAAACAACGCATATTACAATGTTATGAGACACTTCCCTCACCCACCCAAACATCCCCCTCCTAACCACATACACCCCAATCTACCCACACACAACCCCCCCCCCACACACACACCTCAGCCACCTACACATATCACCCACCCATACACACACCCTCCATAACCCACGCACACACCCCACCCAAACACACCCCCACCCACATCCACATCCACACACCCACATACCCACCCCACCAACCCACACACCCTCACCCAGCCCTACACACTCCCACCCTACACACACCCTACCACACACCCCACCCAACCACACACACCCTCACCCAAACACCCACCTACTCACCCTTCCCTATTAACACACATGCCCCTACACACATATCCCCACAAACACATCCACCCCCAGTCAACACACACCCACACACCAACCCATATCCACACACCTCTAACCACCCAGTCAAACACTCATCCACCAACCACACATCACACACACACACACACACACACACACAACCCACCAATCAACACACCCCGCACCCACCAACCCAATACACAATCCCCACCCACCAACCCACACAAGCCCCCCCCCCACCCACCAACACCCACACACTTCCTACCATCCACCTAAATACCCCCACCCATACACACATCCCTCACCCACATACATCCCTCACCCACATACATCCCCACCCACCATACATCCCTTCCCCACCCACACATCCCCCAAACATATCCCCACCCACCTATAAATCCGCCACCGACCGGCACATCCCTCACTCACACCCGCATCCCTCACTCAAACACACATCCACCACCCACACACATCTCCCTACCCACACATACATCCCCCAATCATACACACATCCCAAACCCATCCCCCGACCCCCACACACATCCCCTTACACACACTCCCTCCACACATACATCCCCCGTACAAATACGTCCCCCACACACACTTCCTCACATATAGACACATACATGATGCCTCACATAATCACTTATTTAGTATGAACAAACTGCCACACTTTACACACACATACGCTGACGATTGTCATGAGCATTCTCACAAAAATTGTAAAACATTTAAGAAAAAATTGTGCATATACATTGTGTAACGTAAAAAAAAATAGTGATGCAATTCAACTCTCTCTCTCTCTCTCTCTCTCTCTCTCTCTCTCTCTACTCTCTCTCTCTCTCTCTCTCTCTCTCTCTCTCTCTCTCTCATTTTTCACACACTGTCATGAGATCACCGTGGATTAACCAGATGATGATAATACAGACAGTTTGCTTCACGGCGTGTTTTCAAGGCCACACTTGTTTTTAACCGGTACAGAAAAAACAAGGTCATTTTGCCGACCAGCCGGATCAAAGAGAGTCTGTTGTTGGGAGAATGCAGAAACACACTAGCTTGTTTTGGATGTCAAAACAAGGAAAGACAACTCTTACATTGATTAACCCAAAGGGACATAAGATTTCTTAAAATGGATGATCTGCCCCTAATAACACCTGTGTGGACATAAAAAAAACGCCACGTGACCAATTCAAGGAGTTTGCCAAAAACACGATTTGGGGACACAGTGTAACTCAAACAGTTGATTTAGGCAGAAGTGCTTTGGCACTGCAGTTATGGATTTTAATAATGTCTACCGTGTGCGAATTAAGTGGATTTAATTTTACACGTGCCTGTCATGGCAAATGTAGATGTGATTTAGTAGAACTGCGGTGTTATATAAGGTAGAACATATTGTATAATTAGTCCTAATTAATTTAGGCAGTAGCATGGTTGAAACTAGCTAGAGTAGTGAAGTGATGATTAGCTCTGTTAGTTGAAAATAGAGTAGTGAAGTGTTGATAAGGTCTACTAGTTGAGAATTGAGTAATGGGGGATAATTGGGATCTTCCAGTGGGGTGCTCCCTGGTGGGGGAGTTCCGCAGTCTGTATGTTTTTTTTTCTTGTCTTGGCCTGATGAAAACCTATGTGTTGAGCTCATCTGTCCCTGACAGAGTGGTTCACTGTATTTTTTCTGAGCGAGGCCGATGGCCCACGATCATCTAATAAGGATCAATGACGGGGAGGCTCTCACCAGTTGTATTATATATTTTACAGGTTCCCTCTGGTTGGGATGAAGAACCCAGAACCATGGAAAATTCAGATCCCGGAAAATTTTTGGTGCAGGAAGATTGGCCAGCAACTTTCTCATGGGCCTATGCTAGAAGAAGTTGATAAACATTGCTCGGTGGAGCTGAATAGTATAAGTATCCCACACGATAAATACTGAGAACATTACTAAGAATATTTCACACTACCTGTGGACAGCAACATAGAAATGGGTCTTGATTTTCATACCATTCGTGAATATACCAGTGGTGATGGATGTTCAGTCCACTTATTACTAGAACAGTAGGGATTGATTTTCACATTACATAAAACCAAAACAGCGGAGAGTGTTGGTTCCACGTATCAAGGAAATCATAACATTAAGACGTTATCTCGAAAATTAAGAGATCTATTTGAGTCTAGATACAATGACTGTTTTAAGAGTGAAAACTGTAGAACATTTCGCAAGAAGGAAAAAAACGTCATTTCATGGGACAGTGTTCCATTTTTCACTGGGCAGGAATTGTGTGGTCTCAGTTTCTATAAACTATTAGGAACAGTTTTTTTTTTAGGAACAAAAATAGTATCATTCCCGGACTGTAGATTTGAATGGGAATCAGACCTCATGGTTATCAAAGCTCCTGGAGGAGGACATGTCTGGCGGGAGAGACGCGGCATTTGGTGAGGTCCATTGTGCTGATTCTTGTGATGTCATGTAATCCTTGCCATGATGAGTGGACTCTGATCATGAAATTTGTAGTCTGGCCTCTACATTTACATTAGAATACACAACACACACTTTCTTCGCATACACGTCTCACGTACATTACACTTTTCTTTTAATAAATTAATCTTTATTAATTTTTAGAAGCAAGAGTTGTTGAATATGTTGCGTTGGAGAAGAATGAGAGGGGGCATAGTACGACAGTGATAGAGGGAGGAAAAGGTGTCCATGAACCGAAGGAGTGTGTTGGACGGAAGCTAGTGGATTCTCCAGGATATTGAAAAGGGGTAAAATATAATGTGGGTGTTGACTCCCCTCACTCCAGGGACGTCACTTTAAAGTAAGACACACACACACACACACACACACACACACACACACACACACACACACACACACACACACACATTCTCTCTCTCACTCACGCTTACTAACTCTCTCACTTACTCCACAGTAATCTACATATGTTCATATTAAACATGATGCAATCAAGTGGCATTCAAGATGATAATATGAAAAATAAGAATAGACAAAAAATATGGAATAGCATGTTACATGACATGCGTGCGATCAGTTATCTCCCTTTTCTTCTAACACAGACACACACACTCATTCTCTCTCTCTCTCTCTCTCTCTCTCTCTCTCTCTCTCTCTGTGTGTGTGTCTCTGTCTCTCTCTCTCTCTCTGTCTCTCTCTCACTAACTCTCTCACTCACTCTACAGTAATGTACATGCGTTCATATTAAACATGACGCAATCAACTGGCATTTAAAATGATAATATGAAGATGAAAATACACATAAAATATGTAATAGCATGTTACATGACATGCGTGCGCTCAACTCTCTCTGTTTCTCTCTCTCTCTCTCTCTCTCTCTCTCTCTCTCTCTCTCTCTCTCTCTCTCTCTCTCTCTCAAACACACACTCACAAACACGATTCACTAACATCCATTCTCCCTCCCTCCTCTCTCTCTCTCTCTCTCTCTCTCTCTCTCTCTCTCTCTCTTTCTCTCGCTCACTGTCTCTCTCTTTCTCCCACTCACTATTTCACTCACTCTCTTCATCTTTCATTCACTATATCTTTCACTCACACACAGTAAGACACACGCCATCACGCTATCACTCAATGTTTCATTCATTCTCTCTCTCTCTCTCTCTCTCTCTCTCTCACACACACACACACACACACACACACACACACACACACACACACACACACACAAATAGTTAACAATTACACCAGTAGGTGAATTATGGTGGCATATAGTCGGTATGGATTAAGCGTTGAAAGAGTTTTCGGTTAAGTGTGTGGGGACTCAAACTGAGTTTTTAGATCTGGATGAAGGTAATTTCATAAGTGAGCACCAGAATAGGCAAAACATGTTTTGTATAAGTCCAATCTAGGTCTTGGAACAAGTAATAAATGCAATCGCTTGCTGTTCATCGCATTAGATTGAATCAACCGTAAAAGATACTCTGGGGTATATTGAGATATAATTTTATTAACAAATTTGATGTGTTAAAAAGGAAGCGCTTTCGAAGTGGTAGAAGCCTGAGACGACTATATAAATTATTATTTTTGACGTGCTTTATGTCAGAAACTGTCACGTCGTTGATCCAGGCTCGCCGCTGCTCCATAATTAAATAAATCGAATCAACAACGAAGCATTGTAATACGTAACACTGGCAATTCTGACCTAAACAACTGGTGAATATGAAATACAGCACGTAGCTCGGTAAAACAGTTAAACACCTTTTTAATTTAGTGTACAGAATTCCGACATACAGTTCAAATGACCTTATAGAAGTTCCCTTGCCACAGGGACAACATCTACTTACAGTGACTACCCATAGTATATCTACATCTGCCCGATTTATCCCGATGCTCTGCCTATTTCCATTCTTTCAGGTCCTTGCCGTTACTTTCATCAGCGATTCGTCTAGTCTTGCGTCCCTGTTCTGAAATCCACGGATTCTTTTCAACGAATGCTTCCTCCAGCTATCCACCAAAAGATCATTGCATCGTTGCATCCAGATATCCGATTGCCATCCGAATTCTTGGTTCCAGAAATGAAAACACAACCCGTCCCAAACATGTTTCCACAGCGTATGTTTCTTTGTTGTTCTGTGACGTATCTCATCTCCCTTAGTTTCCTTGTGCACTATACACTTTGGTGCATGCTTAGGAAAAATCCCTTTAATCTTTCTCTGCATACTGTGTTTCATTGATAGCTATCTGGCAGAAACTAGACGTATAGCGCGGTTTTGTAGAGAACATAGTCGTTTCATATAAGATTTAGGGCAACCATCCCAGTCTGTGGAACAATAATCGAGATGTAATTGGATATATGATGTATAGAATATTTTTCGTGTGCTGCCGTCCAGGAAGTGCTGGATCTTAGCAAATTGGTAAACATGTTGTGCTATTTTCTTGGTAAGAACGTGGATATGAGAGCTTCAATTTAAATGTCTGTCAATTAAAAGACCTAGTGTTTTATGTGCATTCACATTAACTATAGGTAACGTGCCCATGCGGAGTTCGAGCGGTGATCCAGTTATGGCTAGTGTCTGTACTTTTTGTCTGGTCGTTATTAGCATGGATTTGGTTTTGTCGATGTTAATTTGCATGCGGTTTTCATTGCTCCATCTAGTAAGATTATCAAGTTCTTTTTGTAAAGAATGTTCTAATTCACTACGGTTCCCTTGACTAGTATATACAGTACAGTCGTCTGCAAATAGATCACAAGTTGTTTTGAGATATACAGGAAGATCGTTAATATAAACTGCAAATAGCAGCGGACCTAGTATTGAGCCCTGAGGCACACCAATATTCAGCTGTGTGGGTCTTGATAGACAGTTGTTGAAGGACACGACTTGTTGTCTGTCGGATAGAAATGACGTAATTATGTTCACCATATTGGCGCTTGTCTTCATTTGTTTTAATTTTCTAATTAAAATATCATGATCTGATGACGAGGCATCGGGTTCAATCCCTACACCGGTCAGATGGACTAACATGTTAACTTCCCGTCCTTGATTTTGGGACATAACTTACAAGTACCTCAAAAGTCAGTGGGTTTGCCCGATGGCGAGGGACACTGGTAATAGGAGAAGGTAATCCACACACAAAAACAATAAGTCCAGTGCATTAAAAGCAGCAGGACGTGCTTGGTTCAAAGCAAGCGAAGGCGTAATAAGTGTACGTCAATCATAGACCACTTCGCAATCACTGATGAAGAAGTTTGTCGAGACGTTATGACTTCAGTGTTACAGAAACATTCTTTCTGATACAGACTTCGCCGCGTTGCAACCACAACGGGAGGCTTCTGAACGTCGGAAGTCCCCCCTCGGAAGGGAATTATCGCCGACCAAGCAGAAGAAAATTAATGACATTATACAAGATTTGAACATCGAAAACAATTTATTACCAAAAAAAAAACAAAAAAAAACAAAAAAAAAAAACACATGGTTAATAAAAAGCTTAATGGTCCCGAAATGTTTTCTTTGGCCTATTTTGAAATCAAGCGTAGTCCATATACCAGTAGTTGCTACTACTAGTGATGTATTGAACTGATTGTGCGTGGCGGTTAGCTTTCCCTATTACCAGTGTCCTTCGCCATCTCAGTTCGACTTCTGAGGCACTTCTAATTGAGTACCAAATTCAAAGACGAAAAGTCACCGACTTGTGGAACCATCACACTATGCAGCGATCAGTAGATACATTTTAAAAGCGGTACACCTCTCAGCTACGCTGACCTCCACTCAGAAAAAGAAGTACTTTATCCTAATTAAACGCCCAGGGAAGCAATGTAAATAAAAAAAAAAAAACAACAACAACAGGGGAACGGATAGAGATATTAACTTAAGAATTTTCTTCTTCTTCTTTCGTTCGCTTGAAATATGTCTATATCTGCAATGTCGTCTCTTGCATGAATTGAACTGTTTTTTTCAGTTCACACAGTGGTCCATAGAGTTTATCTTCCACTGTCGTCTCTCTAGGCCAGAAGGTTTGCCTAGATATGTTATATTTTGGGCAGTCTTGGAGTATGTGCTCTGCTGTCTGCGACGCCAATCCACATGTGCACATGGCTGTTTCACCTATCTTGAATTTTGTATACATGTGGTTGCGTAATCTATTGTGTCCTGTTCTGAGGCGCAGAATAATGACTTGTTCTGGTCTGTCCATAATGTGGTAGTCATCTTGAGCAGGTTTTGGTGGCTTTCTGACTGATTTGATCATTCTTTTCTTTTGGTGGTATGTAACGGGCACATCAGGCTGTTCCTCTTTGGCTCCTTCCTTAGCCAATTGATCAGCTCTGTCGTTTCCGGGTACTCCACAGTGGGATGGTATCCACTGTATGGTGACTTTATGCTGACTGCTAAGTTCAGAAAGTAGTGTCCTTAGTACTGGCAATTTCCCAGAGAGGAGCGCCTCGAGTACTGATTTTGCATCTGTTAGTAGCACCACAGGTTGTGTTCCATTGCTGTTATTTAGTAATTTCTCTGTTGCTAACTTGATTGCCTCAATTTCGACATCATAGTTATGGCAGTACTTTCCTGTCGGTACTCTGGCTGTGTCCCTAGTATTATTTGGGTATTCTATGTACACTCCCGCTCCTCCATTTCGAACAGCATTTTGTGCTGACCCATCTGTGTAGACTCGGATCCAGAGGTCCTGTGGGTATTCTTCATCAAGGAAGCTGAGAGTGGCTGTTCTGCGCTGCACACTGTTCTGTTCTTCCTTGTCAAATATTCCTCTCACTTTTGTCTGGATTTGTAACGATAGTCTATGCTCATCTTTCCATGGAGTTCGCTCTGGAATAGTTGTTAGGGGGATACCAACTGTGGGCAGATCAGTGGTTTCTCTGCAGAGTCGTTTGGCCTGGTGG
Source organism: Cepaea hortensis (assembly GCA_963921405.1). Taxonomy (NCBI): domain Eukaryota; kingdom Metazoa; phylum Mollusca; class Gastropoda; order Stylommatophora; family Helicidae; genus Cepaea; species Cepaea hortensis. The sequence goes on along the minus strand of OY992880.1, from coordinate 14,383,746 downwards.
ATAAAACTACTTCTTTTCAACCGCCCCATAGCTAGGTTTTCAAATCTGTTCTTCATAGGGTGGCCTGGCAAGCTGAGGAACTTTTCTGCTTGTATTAGCGTTTTCGTATCTCTGCGCTCACTCAGTGCCTGTGTCCTCCCCATCTTCTCCATTTCCACTATAGGGGTTGATCTCATCCCTCCTGTGTTGACTCTAAGTGCTTGATTTTGCACCTTGTCCAGCTCTTGTAGTGTGGTATTTGATGCTGAACACCACGCAGTTGACCCATATTCCAGGTGTGGTCGTATGCTCTGTTGGTAAACTTTGCTAAGTATTTTCGTACTGGCTCCCCATGTGGTTCCACTTAGCTTTCTCAGGATGGCTATTTTCCTTCTGGCTTTTGCTACTGCTTTGTTGATGTGCTTTCTCCATGTCAGCTTGCCATCAAATGTTACTCCAAGGTATGTTGGTTCTTTATCTTCTCTTAGGGGTGTTCCATTTATCTGGATGATCCCTGCCTTTTGTTTTGGAGAGAGGGTAAATGGGGTGGTGCTGCACTTGTCAGTGTTTATGCTGACACACCATCTATTTGCCCATGCAGCAAATGTATCTACAGCTCTTTGTAGCAATCTGGTGGCCACTGATGCATATTCATTTGTGCTCCATAGAACCAGGTCATCGGCGTACATTGCCGCTTTAATTCCATGCGGTAGGTGAGCAACAAGATCATTGATGAAGATTAGAAAAAGTGTGGGGGACAAGACTCCGCCCTGGGGGACACCGTGACGCAGTAGTACTTTCTTGCTCTTGAGTCCGTCTATCTGTACTCGGGCTCTTCTGTTGTGCAAGTATGCTTTCACCCATTTGTACATTCTTCCATTGACTTTGCAGTTTCTCAGTTTCTTCATCAGACCTTCTTTCCAGACTTTGTCAAAGGCTTTCTTCAGATCTATCCATGCCGCAAGCACCAGCTTCTTCTCTCGGAATGCATCCTCAATTTCTTGAGAGAGGTAGGTTGTCTGATCTTCCGTAGAGTAGCACTGCCTAAAGCCAGCCTGGTGTGGCACAAGGATGTTTTTACTTTCAATGTACCACTGCAGTCTGTGATTGATGATGCGCTCCAGTGTTTTGCAGAGACAGCTGGTGAGGCTAATTGGTCTGTAGCTAGAGGCAATGGAACCATCTTTCCCTGATTTTAGGAGGGGTATCATGATTGCTTCTCTCCAGGCTTGTGGAACACTGCCTAAGGTCCAGCTGTTATTGAAGATCTGCAACAGCTTTGTTTTGGCCTCTGTTCCTAGGTTCCTGATCATTTCATTGGAGATACCATCAGCTCCTGGTGACTTTCTCATTTTCAGTTTTGATATGGCTAGCTCCAGTTCGCTGATTGTGATGGGTGCCTCCAGAACCTCATGTACTATTTCCTTCTGTCCTGTATGTTGTCGTTTCTCTCGAATCTCTTGTTGTTTCTCTGGGACTAATTTTGATATTGCTATCTTGTGCGAACGAGTCCGCAAAATGGTCAGCTGCTTGCTTTCTTGTTAAGATTTTTCCATCTTTATGTAGTGCAATTTTTGAGTTTCTCCCTGTGCCCTCGTCATTAAGCTGTTTTATTAGTTTCCACAATTTCCTTGTGTCTCTTTCAAAGTTCAGAGACTCCGTTTTCTCCTGCCAGCTTTTCCGTCTAGCCTGCAGCTTGGCCCTTTGAAATTTGGCTTTTGCATGCTGGAATTTATTGTGGTGCTCTTGGCTGGGTGTGGCCTCTGCTTGCTTTCTACACACTTCAACATCATTATGCAACTGTTCCAGTTCACTACTCCAGTAGGGTTTATATTGTTTACGGGCTCCTCTTGGTACTGTTTCTCGCGCTGCCTGTAGTATGCATTTCCCAAACTCTTCAACTGCTTTATTTATGTCTTTCTCAGTGTTCAGGTTTCTAACCAGTATGCTGGTGCGATGCTTGTACATTGCCCAGTCTGCTTTCTTGTAGTTCCACCTCGAGAGGGTGCTGCTTTCACTTACAAGCTCATTTTCTACGGTTAAAAAGACTGGCCGATGGTCACTGCCACCAAGTTGTTTCCCAACAGTTCGTGTAATGTTCCACTCCAGGTCTGGTGAATGAAAAGCCAGGTCAGGTGTAGTTGTAGAGTGCCATGATCTCGAGTAGAAAGTATGTGGGTCGGACGGCTTGTTAATCAACATGAATCTATTCTCATCTTGCCAGTCTTCCAGTCTCTCTCCTCTCTGGTCCATGTGATCATAGCCCCAGCTCTGCGAGTGGCTGTTGAAGTCGCCACACACAATCATTTTTTCTTTTAGTGGTAGAGTGTCCAGTGCCTGTGGGCGGTCACTTGGACAGTAGTAATTGATCAGATGTAGATCTGTATTACCTGTCTTAAGTTTAAGTGTCTGATACTCAGCCCCTTCCATGTAGACTTTGATTTGGGAAGCCATGATGTTATTTCTTACAAGGGTCAGTATCCCACCTTTTCGCCTGTTCTTTCGGTCAGATCGGTAACACTGGTAGCCTCTGATTTTGAAGGCTATATTTTCATTGAGGTGAGTTTCTTGCAAGCAACATATGCTTACTTTTTCTTGGTCCAAGATTTTTTCTAATTCTATTTTGTTGTTGCTGACTCCCTCCGCATTCCAGTGCATTATTTTAAGTCTTCGTTTAGTATGGCCAGTCGTCCTATTCTCATGTCCCCTGGCTCCACAGGACATCTGAGAAGGACCTCCAGTAGTTGGGGTTGGACCCTTTCGAGACATAGGGCCCGGCACTGCACCTGCCTGGGGGTCCAAAGCAGGGCGAGCACCATAACGATTAGCCGTAGTCGACATATTCCATTTTGCGTGATTGCGTGGCATCCTGATTTCTGTGGTGCGCCTCTTGGCTGGTTGCCTCCGTCTTCAGCACCTTTCTTTGCTAGAGCAGACTGTGGTCTCACTCGAGTGTAGATGTGTACGTGCGCACACACCTGTCTGCGCATGCATGTACGTGCATACACATCTAGAGCATACTGGTTATTTTCCGGCGCCAGAGACTCGCCGTCGCCCCTTCTCCTGTTAGTTTAAACAGGTCCGCCACGTGAAGGCCAGGAGTTGGACTTTTGCTGCATAGGTTATGTATTCACGAGCCATTGAGGTATTTGAGCAATGTTGGGCGCTCACCCCAACACCGCGCCTCGGCTACATACAGCAACATTTGGAACCCTCTTAAGAATTCAAAGGGCAAGAGAATCTTTAATAGCACTGAGAAATGTGTGGAAGTCATAGGAAATTCAACTTAGCGCCACACTTGGAACGCTTAACTCCAGTGTTAAATAGACACTACTGTATGGAAGTCACCAGAAGTTCAACTTAGCGCCACACTTTGAACGCTTAACTCCAGTGTTAAATAGACACTACTGTATGGAAGTCACAGGAAGTTCAAATTAGCGCCACACTTGGAACGCTTAAATCCAGTGTTAAATAGACACTACTTTACAGAGAACAGACACAAGAATTACTTATAAACTCCAAAGGTTTATTAACTGGTTCCTGCGCAATATCACCATCATCATGTGTCATGCCAGTTGGCATAGGCGTTCACGGCTCTCCACATATCTTTGTCCTTGGTTTATTGGACCAGCTCTGCTGCTGATATCTCTCCACATATCTCGGTCCTTGGTTTATTGGACCAGCTCTGCTGCTGATATCTCTCCACATATCTCGGTCCTTGGTTTATTGGACCAGATCTGCTGCTGATATCTCTCCACATATCTCGGTCCTTGGTTTATTGGACCAGCTCTGCTGCTGATATCTCTCCACATATCTTGGTCCTTGGTTTATTGGACCAGCTCTGCTGCTGATATCTCTCCACATATCTTGGTCCTTGGTTTATTGGACCAGCTCTGCTGATATCTCTCCACATATCTTGGTCCTTGGTTTATTGGACCAGCTCTGCTGCTGATATCTCTCCACATATCTTGGTCCTTGGTTTATTGGACCAGCTCTGCTGATATCTCTCCACATATCTTGGTCCTTAGTTTATTGGACCAGATCTGCTGCTGATATCTCTCCATGTCACCGCCTCCATCCATCCAGCATCATTTCTCTTGATCGGCCTCTGCCTCTCTTCTCCTCAATCTTTCCAGTCGTCACGATGTTCTTCAATGCCTCGCTTCTCAGAACATGACTAAAGAAAGCTGTTTGTCTCTTTCTTATTGTTGTATATAATGTTCTAGTTTCATTAACCTCTCTCAGGTCATCGTCATTAGTTACCCTGGCAGTCAACGGAATTCGCAACATTCATCTTAGGAAACACATCTCTGTTTCTTCCATGTTCATCCTAATATGGCAAGCAAAACCGGCATTTCAGAAAACGAAAAGCATGCTATGCAATAAGTCACTATCATTGAATGTGAGAAAGAGAGTGTTGAAGTGCTATATAGAACCTGTTTTGCTGCATGGCTGTGATTCTTGGAATGTAAACGAACAAATTAGAAAGAACTGTGCGGCAAAGTGGGGCTAAACTGGTATAATAGAATCACTAATGTAAGCTCACGGAGAGAACTATATACATGTCAGTGAACCAAGAGGCGAGGAAAAGATGTTGGTGCTGGATGGGTCATACAGTGAGAAAACCCAAGAATAGTATCACAAGAGAAACGTTAGTTTGAACCTCACACGGCAAAAAAGAATTAAAAAAAATAGAAGAAGAACTAAAGCTTCACGGAGGAGAGAAGTAGAAATAGAAATAAACAGTATGGGAGGGACACAGGCAGGGTTGCATGGGATATCTGAAGTTAGGAGGGCCTGGGGCGAGTTGGGTGCCCCATTGGGGGAATCGAGGCCAACTGAATAAGAATAAGATAGAAGAACAGACGGTATGTCGATTCTTCTTCTTCTTCTTCTTCTTCTTCTTCTTCTTCTTCTTCTTCTTCTTCTTCTTCTTCTTCTTCTTCTTCTTCTTCTTCTTCTTCTTCTTCTTCTTCTTCTTCTTCTTCTTCTTCTTCTTCTTCTTCTTCTTCTTCTTCTTCTTCTTCTTCTTCTTCTTCTTCTTCTTCTTCTTCTTCTTCTTCTTCTTCTTCTTCTTCTTCTTCTTCTTCTTCTTCTTCTTCTTCTTCTTCTTCTTTGTATTCTTATGTCGATGCTAAGATTTTCTCTCAGCCAGGCGCCAGGTTACCAATAATTTTCAACACTCTTGCTTTCTGCTGTGTCCTCTAATTCCGTCTCTTTTTCCAAGTATTATGTGGTTTTATTTATTTCCCATTTGTCTTTAACGTCCTCAGACATTCCGCATCGATTTACATTTCTGATTTTCAATTCCGTTACCAGTGGTTATTCAGGTTATTTATCTACCCGTCTGTCATTCTTTGAAAATCAGTCCTGTAGTGCTTCCAAGAATCCACTCATTTACATGAGTCTAACAAACATTCTTCATTGTCCGTACCAGCCAGGAATACACATGTCGCGGCTAAAGACGACTGTCCGTCTTAAATCAGAAATATTTAAGCGCCGCTTTATTTCTGCCAAGTCAATTCGTTTCTGTATTAAATCAAATAGACAGGCTGTCGGAGTTATCTGCCCTATCGGAGACAAGGTTAACGTCATTGTAAACCTCAACTTCACATTGCTCAAGATAGCTTTATCCCAAAACTTAACTTGACATTACCGAAGACAGCGTTATCTCAAACCTTAACATGACATTACTGAATATAGCTTTATACCTAACCTTAACTTGACAATACTGAAGATAGATTTATCCCACACCTCAAATCGACATTACCGAATATAGCTTCATTCCAATCCTTACATTGACATTATTAAAGATTCCAAACCTTAACTCAACATAACTTAAGAGAGCTTTATCCCAAATTTTACCTTGACATTACCGAAGACAGCTTTATCCCAAAATTTAGCTTGACATTACCGAAGACAGCTTTATCACAAACTTTACCTGACATTACTGACGATAGCTTTATCCCAAACCTCACCTAGACATTACTGTAGATAGCTTTATCTCAAACATTACCATGACATTACTGAAGATAGATTTATCATAAAACTTACCTTGACATTACTGTAGATAGCATTATACCAAACCTTACCTTGATATTAATGACGATAGCTATATCCCAAACATCACCTAGACATTAGTGTAGATAACTTTATCCCAAAATTTAACTTGACATTACTGAAGTAACTTTATCCCAAACTTTAACTTGACATTACTGAAGATAACTTTATCCCAAACTTTAACTTGACATTACTGAAGATAACTTTATATCAAACCTCACCTAGACATTAGTGTAGATAACTTTATCCCAAACATTACCATGACATATCTGAAAATAGATTTATCATAAAACTTACATTGACATTACTGTAGATAGCTTTATCCCAAACCTCACCTAGACATTAGTGTAGATAGTTTTATCCCAAACCTTACTTTGACATTACTGAAGATAACTTTATCCCAAACCTTAACTTGACATTACTGAAGATAACTGTATCCCAAACCTTAACTTGACATTACTGACTACAACTTTATCCGAGACCTCAACTCGACATTACTGATAAATGATTTATCCTACATCTTACCTTGAAATTACTGAATATATCTTTATGCCAAACCTCAACTCGACATTACTAAATATAGCTTTTTTCCATACCTTAATTTAACATTACTGTAGATAACTTTATTCAAAACCATAGCTTGACATTACTGAAGATAGCTTTATCTCAAAGCTCAACTCGACATTACAGAAGATTCGAATTTTCCCAAACCTCAACTCGACGTTACTGGAGATAGCTTTATCCCAAACCTCAACTCGACGTTACTGAAGATAGCTTTATCCAAAAATTCAACTCGACGTTACTGAAGATAGCTTTATCCCAAACCTCAACTTCACATTACTGAAGATTCAGTCGGAGAACTAACAAAGGGAGTCAGGACATTCTGGAGGTCAGAATGCAATGTGCTGATAGCTGCCAGTGTTGTTATTGTTGTCTGGTGTGTTGTCTAGAAGCTGCCGTAGTGTGCTAGCTTGTGGTTGTTGTCTGAAGTGTTATCTAGAAATTGTCTAGTGTGTTAGCTTGTTATTGTTTGGTGTGTTGTCTAGAAGCTGCCGTAGTGTGCTAGCTTATGTTTGTTGTCTGGTGTGTTGTCTAGAAGCTCTCGTAGTGTGTTGGCTTGTGGTTGTTGTCTGGTGTGTTGTCTAAAAGCTGTCGTAGTGTATTGGCTTGTGGTTGTTGTCTTGTGTGTTGTCTAGAAACTGTCGTAGTGTGTTAGTTGTTGTTGTCTGGCGTGTTGTCTAGAGGCCGCTAGCTTGTGATTGTTGTCTGGTGTGTTGTCTAGAAGTTGTCGTAGTGTGCTAGCTTGTGGTTGTTGTCTAGTGTGTTGTCTAGAGGTCGCTAGCTTGTGGTTGTTGTCTGGTGTGTTGTCTAGAAGTTGTCGTAGTGTGCTAGCTTGTGGTTGTTGTCTGGCGTGTTGTCTAGAGGCCGCTAGCTTGTGATTGTTGTCTGGTGTGTTGTCTAGAAGTTGTCGTAGTGTGCTAGCTTGTGGTTGTTGTCTGGCGTGTTGTCTAGAGGCCGCTAGCTTGTGGTTGTTGTCTGGTGTGTTGTCTAGAAGCTGCCGTAGTGTGTTGGCTTGTGGTTGTTGTCTGGTGTGTTGTCTAGAAGTTGTCGTAGTGTGTTGGCTTGTTGTTGTTGTCTGGTGTGTTGTCTAGAAGCTGTCGTAGTGTGTTGGCTTGTGGTTGTCTGGTGTGTTGTCTAGAAAATGTCGTAGTGTGTTACCTTGTGGTTGTTGTCTAGTGCGTTGTCTAGAATCTGTCGTAGTGTGTCACCTTGTGGTTGTTGTCTGGTGTGTTGTCTAGAAGCAGTCGTAGTGTGCTAGCTTGTGGTTGTTGTCTCGTGTGTTGTCTAGAAGACGCTAGCTTGTGGTTGTTGTCTGGAAGCTGTCGTAGTGTGTTGGCTTGTTGTTGTTGTCTTGTGTGTTGTCTAGAAACTGTCGTAGTGTGTTAGCTTGTTGTTGTCTGGTGTGTTGTCTAGAAGTTGTCGTAGTGTGCTAGCTTGTGGTTGTTGTCTGGTGTGTTGTCTATAATCTGTTGTAGTGTGTTGGCTAGCGGTTGTTGTCTGGTATGTTGTCTAGAAGCTGTCGTAGTGTGTTGGCTTGTGGTTGTTGTCTGGTGTGTTGTCTAGAGGCCGCTAGCTTGTGGTTGTTGTCTGGTGTATTGTCTACAAGCTGCCGTAGTGTGTTGGCTTGTGGTTGTTGTCTGGTGTGTTGTCTAGAAGCTGTCGAAGTGTGTTGGCTTGTGGTTGTTGTCTGGTGTGTTGTCTAGAAGCTGTCGTAGTGTGTTGGCTTGGGGTTGTTGTCTGGTGTGTTGTCTAGAAGCTGTCGTAGTGTGTTGGCTTGTGGTTGTTGTCTGGTGTGTTGTCTAGAGGCCGCTAGCTTGTGGTTGTTGTCTGGTGTATTGTCTAGAAGCTGCCGTAGTGTGTTGGCTTGTGGTTGTTGTCTGGTGTGTTGTCTAGAAGTTGTCGAAGTGTGTTGGCTTGTGGTTGTTGTCTGGTGTGTTGTCTAGAAGCTGCCGTAGTGTGCTAGCTTGTGGTTGTCTGGTGTGTTGTCTAGAAGCTGTCGTAGTGTGCTAGCTTGTGGTTGTTGTCTGGTGTATTGTCTAGAAGCTGCCGTAGTGTGTTGGCTTGTGGTTGTTGTCTGGTGTGTTGTCTAGAAGCTGTCGTAGTGTGTTGGCTTGTGGTTGTTGTCTGGTGTGTTGTGTAGAAGCTGCCGTAGTGTGCTAGCTTGTGGTTGTTGTCTGGTGTGTTGTCTAGAAGTTGTCGTAGTGTGTTGACTTGTGATTGTCTGGTGTGTTGTCTAGAGGCCGCTAGCTTGTGGTTGTTCTCTGGTGTGTTGTCTAGAAGCTGCCATAGTGTGTTGGCTTGTGATTGTTGTCTGGTGTGTTGTCTAGAAGCTGTCGTACTGTGTTGGCTTGTGGTTGTTGTCTGGTGTGTTGTCTAGAAGCTGCCGTAGTGTGTTGGCTTGTGATTGTTGTCTGGTGTGTTGTCTAGAAGCTGTCGTAGTGTGTTGGCTTGTTGTTGTTGTCTGGTGTCTTGTCTAGAAGCTGCCGTAGTGTGTTGGCTTGTGGTTGTTGTCTTGTGTGTTGTCTAGAAGCTGTCGTAGTGTGCTAGCTTGTTGTTGTCTGGTGTGTTGTCTAGAAACTGTCGTAGTGTGTTACCTTGTGGTTGTTGTCTGGTGTGTTGTCTAGAAGATGCCGTAGTGTGTTGGCTTGTTGTTGTTGTCTGGTGTGTTGCCTAGAAGCTGCCGTAGTGTGTTGGCTTGTGGTTGTTGTCTTGTGTGTTGTCTAGAAGCTGTCGTAGTGTGCTAGCTTGTTGTTGTCTGGTGTGTTGTCTAGAAGCTGTCGTAGTGTGCTAGCTTGTTGTTGTCTGGTGTGTTGTCTAGAAACTGTCGTAGTGTGTTACCTTGTGGTTGTTGTCTGGTGTGTTGTCTAGAATCTGTCGTAGTGTGTTACTTTGTGGTTGGTTTCTGGTGTGTTGTCTAGAAACTGTCGTAGTGTGTTACCTTGTGGTTTTTGTCTGGTGTGTTGTCTAGAAGCTGTCGTAGTGTGCTAGCTTGTGGTTGTTGTCTCGTGTGTTGTTTAGAAGCCGCTAAATGTGCTTGTTGTCTGGCGTGTTGTCTAGAAGCTGTAGTAGTGTGTTGGCTTGTGGTTGTTGTCTGGTGCGTTGTCTAGAAGCCGCTAGCTTGTGGTTGTTGTCTGGTGCGTTGTCTAGAAGCCGCTAGCTTGTGGTTGTTGTCTGGAAGCTGTCGTAGTGTGCTAGCTTGTTGGTGTCTGGTGTGTTGTCTAGAAGCTGTCGTAGTGTGCTAGATTTTGGTTGTTGTCTGGTGTGTTGTCTAAAAGCTATTATAGTGTGCTATGGCGTGCTTAGAATTATAACAATGTGACCAGGTCAAGCCTTCCGGTAATGACAATGTTGAAGAAGAAGAAGAAGAAGAACAAGAACAAGAAGAACAAGAACAAGAAGAACAAGAACCATACCAAGAAACTAAATCCGGGTTTTCATAACTGAATAATAACTAGATGTGAAAGCCAAGAGGAAACCACCACATTAAATTTCTCTCCAATAAATGTATGGGCACTGAAATCGCAGGATTGTTTGTGGCCAGATGAACTCAACAAAACTGTACACCAGTCTTCTACCTGAGTAATTTTCCATGATGGTGTTATATGAGAGGCCTTGCAGAAATTCTGGGCATTCCCGTCACAGTGAAATAAATTTAAATGTTCATTCATTCATTCATTCATTCATTCATTCATTCAATCATTCTTCTTCTTCTTCTTCTTCTTCTTCTTCTTCTTCTTCTTCTTCTTCTTCTTCTTCTTCTTCTTCTTCTTCTTCTTCTTCTTCTTCTTCTTCTTCTTCTTCTTCCTTTTCTTCATCTTCCTTTTCTTCTTCTTCTTCTTCTTCTTCTTCTTCTTCTTCTTCTTCTTCTTCTTCTTCTTCTTCTTCTTCTTCTTCTTCTTCTTCTTCTTCTTCTTCTTCTTCTTCTTCTTCCCTTCGTTTTCTTCTTATGCTGTTCGTTCTTCACCCCTCCCCCCCTTTTTTTTCTTCTTCTTCTTATTTCTCTCTCTCCCCCCCCCCACCCGCCCTTTTTTGTGCCCGTTTAAACCCAATGTTAACGGCCATAAACTCCGTATTCTTCTATATCCGGTGATATTTTACTGAAGTGACATCACGTATGTTAGCATCAATAGTCTCATTACGTTTAGTCCACATGCCACGGTGAACAGATATAACACAAGCTCCCCTACATATATAATGAAACAGTCCGGGGGCTGTCTTAATGGCATGCCATAATCTACGGATTCCTTTCATTATCACTATGTTGCCATTGTTTCCATTGAGCATCAATCCCAATTCTATGAATTACCCCATCATACTTTCTATTGAGTGCTAAAAATGCGACCAGGAATCATCAACAATAACCACTGATCGCTATAGAGAGTTGAATTCCTATAAAATACACCGCTTTGAAAGGAAACGATCAAGTTTTGATAGTTCTGTATTATTGATTTCGACTAACCGACGCAACGACCAGACTGGAATGTAATATGGCTTCTGCAAATTTAAGTATCGGGTTGGTTTGTATTCGTTGAATCACCAGTGTAAAGATTTTTATTCTACGCCATATTATTTGCTGTTTTACGTCTTTCTTTCGCTCTCCTGTGATTTTGTTTCCTGTCGGGTTTATGTTTCTGTGTACACACTAAAAGATATACGCAGCAGAAGAATTTCAATTATGAAACGTGGTTAAAAATAGACCGTGTGTTGATTCAGGATACACGAATGTGGGTACGATGGTAAATACATCATTTAACATTTCGCAATATAAGAAAGCACTAAGCAATGAATAATAGAGTCCCGTCTTCACAATTAAAGTTGGCAGAATGAATATCCAACACTTTCTGTGTCTGGCTCTTGTTGTACACTCCGAGAAAAAGGTGTTCGTCCTTGTCTTGTTGATGTTATCTACAAGTTTGTTTCCCTACCTAAGTTCTTGGTGTAGAGGTCGGAGTGGCTGAAAGATTAAGAGAAAGAAAGACGAAAGAATGAAAAGAAAGAAAGAAAGAAAGAAAGCAATAAAGAAAGAAAGAAAGAAAGAAAGAAAGAAAGAAAGAAAGAAAGAAAGAAAGAAGAATTAGTTACACAAGTCACCATCAACAACAATCACCTTATTATCGAGCACAAAACCCGGATGCAGTGATAATAGCAAAGAACTGTTTCCGCTTCCGGCTTGATAATGTTGCCGACCTCGACGTAAGCTCGGTGTTTACCGACAGCATACGATACATTTAGAGTTCAGCGTGATCGAAAGGTTAAAAGTGCTGGTCTTGACCTTCATGTGTGCTGGTGACGGGGTTGTGGGTTCATTAGCAGGAGATCTGGACTTAAACTTTAACTTATCGTTCAGACAGCAATGGCTTACAAGTGAACGTAACTTTGTCCAAATTTCAACCCTGCTTTGCTCGCAATGTTCTGCAAAGACCTTGTACTCTACGCGCAAACGGCGATCGTCCATTTAGTTTTGTCATCTAACGCTACCTAAGATTTTGTACACTACAAGAGAATGGCGTTCATCCATCTAGTATTGTCATCTAACGCTACCTAAGATCTTGTACACTACGAGAGAATAGCTCTCGTCCGTCTAGTATTGCCATCTAACGCTAGCTAAGATCTTGTTCGCCTGCTTTCGACTTTCACACACTGGTTTTTTTTTTAAAGCGTCAGGTCTATACTACCTCGCATATTCCCCCGATTTGGGGCAGAACATTTTTTTACTGGTCTCTTAAGGCCACAATAAGAAAAAAAATTTAAAAAAAGTCAGGTTTATTTTTCTTCAACTGTTAGCGTACACACACACACACACACACACACACACACACACACACACACACACACACACACATACATACACACACACACGCAGACAATGTTAGCGTACACACAAACACACACACACACATACATACACACACACACACATACACTGCTAGCGTACACACACAGACAATGGTAGGGCACTGACTAAGAATAAGAAACTGTTAACTTACACACATAGAAACTGTTAACTTACACACTTAGAAACTGTTAACTTACACACTTAGAAACTGTTAACTTACACACTTAGAAACTGTTAACTTACACACTTAGAAACTGTTAACTTACACACTTAGAAACTGATAACTTACGCACTTAGAAACTGTTAACTTACACACATAGAAACTGTTAACTTACACACATAGAAACTGTTAACTTACACACATAGAAACTGTTAACTTACACACATAGAAACTGTTAACTTACACACATAGAAACTGTTAACTTACACACTTAGAAACTGTTAACTTACACACTTAGAAACTGTTAACTTACACACATAGAAACTGTTAACTTACACACTTAGAAACTGTTAACTTACACACATAGAAACTGTTAACTTACACACTTAGAAACTGTTAACTTACACACTTAGAAACTGTTAACTTACACACTTACTGTTAACTTACACACTTAGAAACTGTTAACTTACACACATAGAAACTGTTAACTTACACACATAGAAACTGTTAACTTACACACTTAGAAACTGTTAACTTACACACTTAGAAACTGTTAACTTACACACATAGAAACTGTTAACTTACACACTTAGAAACTGTTAACTTACACACATAGAAACTGTTAACTTACACACTTAGAAACTGTTAACTTACACACTTAGAAACTGTTAACTTACACACTTAGAAACTGTTAACTTACACACTTAGAAACTGTTAACTTACACACATAGAAACTGAACTTACACACTTAGAAACTGTTAACTTACACACTTAGAAACTGTTAACTTACACACATAGAAACTGTTAACTTACACACTTAGAAACTGTTAACTTACACACTTAGAAACTGTTAACTTACAAACTTAGAAACTGTTAACTTACACACTTAGAAACTGTTAACTTACACACTTAGAAACTGTTAACTTACACACTTAGAAACATTTAACTTACACACTTAGAAACTGTTAACTTACACACTTAGAAACTGTTAACTTACACACTTAGAAACTGTTAACTTACACACTTAGAAACTGTTAACTTACACACTTAGAAACTGATAACTTACACACTTAGAAACTGTTAACTTACACACATAGAAACTGAACTTACACACTTAGAAACTGTTAACTTACACACTTAGAAACTGTTAACTTACACACATAGAAACTGAACTTACACACTTAGAAACTGTTAACTTACACACTTAGAAACTGTTAACTTACACACATAGAAACTGTTAACTTACACACTTAGAAACTGTTAACTTACACACTTAGAAACTGTTAACTTACAAACTTAGAAACTGTTAACTTACACACTTAGAAACTGTTAACTTACACACTTAGAAACTGTTAACTTACACACTTAGAAACTGTTAACTTACACACTTAGAAACTGTTAACTTACACACTTAGAAACTGATAACTTACGCACTTAGAAACTGTTAACTTACACACATAGAAACTGATAACTTACGCACTTAGAAACTGTTAACTTACACACATAGAAACTGTTAACTTACACACATAGAAACTGTTAACTTACACACATAGAAACTGTTAACTTACACACATAGAAACTGAACTTACACACTTAGAAACTGTTAACTTACACACTTAGAAACTGTTAACTTACACACATAGAAACTGTTAACTTACACACATAGAAACTGAACTTACACACTTAGAAACTGTTAACTTACACACTTAGAAACTGTTAACTTACACACATAGAAACTGTTAACTTACACACATAGAAACTGAACTTACACACTTTAGAAACTGTTAACTTACACACATAGAAACTGTTAACTTACACACTTAGAAACTGTTAACTTACACACTTAGAAACTGTTAACTTACACACTTAGAAACTGTTAACTTACACACTTAAAAGCTGTTAACTTACACACTTAGAAACTGTTAACTTACACACTTAAAAGCTGTTAACTTATACACTAAGAAATTGTTAACTTACACACTAAGAAACTGTTAACTTACACTCTTAGAAACTGTTAACTTACACACTTAGAAATTGTTAACTTACACACACCCAATAGCATGTATCACACAATGGCACGTATCAGCCAATGAATGTATCACATAATGGCATGTTTCACCAAATGACATTTATCAGCCAATGACATGTATCACATAATGGTATGTATTGCCCAATGGCATGTGTCATATAATGGTATGTATCACACAATGACATCACAAAATGGCTTGTATCACCCAATGGCATATATCACATAATGGCATATATCACATAATGGCATCTATCACCCAATGACATGTTTCCCACAATGGCATGTATTACGCAATAGCGTGTATCATGTAATGGCATGTATCATCCAATGACATGCATCACATAATGGCATATATCACCCAATGGCATATATCACATAATGACATATATCACACAGTGGCATATATTACCAAATGAGATGTATCACACAATGGCATGTATCACATAAAGGCATTGTCACCCAATAACATATATCATCACATAATGGCATATATCACAAAATGTCATGTATCAGCCTATGACATGTGTCAGCCAATGACATGTATCACATAATGGCATGTATCGCCTAGTAGCATGTATCACCGAATGGTATATATAACTCAATGTCATATATCCCCCAATGGTATATACCAGCCAATGACATGCTTCACATAATGGCATGTATCGTCCAATGACATTTGTCACATAATGGCATATATCACATAATGCCATGTATCACCCAATGACATGTATCAACCAATTACATGTATCAACCAATGACATGTATCAACCAATTACATGTATCAACCAATTACATGCATCAATCAATTACATGTATCAACCAATGAAATGTATCAAGAATGGCATGTATCACCCAATGGCATGTATCACATAATGGCATATATCACACAATGGCATGTATCAACCAATGACAGATATCACATAATAGCATGTATCAACCAATGACAGATATCACATTATGGCATGCATCACAAAATGGCACGTATGAGCCAATGTCATGTATCACATAATGGCATATATCACACCATCCATGGCATGTATCATCCCATGACATCTATCACATAATAACATGTATCACCTAATGGCATGTATCAGCTAATGACATGTATCATATAATGACATATATCACACAATTGCATATATCATCCAATGGCATGCATCACACAACGGCATATATCACCCAATAGCATTTATCCCACAATGGCATATGTCACCCAATAGTATGTATCATACAATGGCATATATCACCCAATGGCATGTGTCACACAATGGCATATATCACCCAATGGCATGTATCACACAATGGCATATGTCACCCAATGGCATATATCACACAATGGCATATATCACCCAATGGCATGTATCACACAATGGCATATATCACCCAATGGCATGTATCACACAATGACATATATCACCCAATGGCATGTATCACACAATGGCATATGTAACCCAATAGTATGTATCACACAATGACATATGTCACCAAACAGTATTATCACACAATGGCATATATCACACCATCCATGGCATGTATCATCCCATGACATCTATCACATAATAGCATGTATCACCTAATGGCATGTATTACACAATGGCATATGTCACCCAATAGCATGTATCACACAATGGCATATATCACCAAATAGCATGTATCACACAATGGCATATGTCACTTAATAGTATGTTTATGTCCATAGTATCCAATAATTCCACCAGTTCGAATGTATCTCTGAGTGTTCTTGGATCGAAGGACTGTCGTACTGGCTTTAAAATTTCAGCTAGCCATCCCGCCATTCGGTGATGTGCAGAGGTAACCACTAAGACCGATCCTTTCTTTCCATGGTATTATTTTTTTTAACGAAATTGTATGGGTGCTGGTCGTTCAGAAAGCAATGGCAAACTACTGAACGTAAACTTACCAAGAGCTTCTCTGGTCCATGTGATCATAGGTCCAGCTCTGTGAGTGGCTGTTGAAATCGCCAAACACAATCATTGTTTCTTTTAATTGTCATGTGTCCAGAGCCTGAGAGGGGTCACTTGGACAGTAATTGTTCAGATGTAGATCTGTATTGTCTGTTTTAAGTATGAGTGTCTGAAACTCGGCTCCTTCCATATAAACTTCAATTTGAGAAGTAGCGCAAAGAGTAGGCTGTAATCCAACTGTCAACATCACTACATGTCCACAGATTGCCAGAAGTCAAACTGTCAACACTACATGTCCACAGATTGCCAGAAGTCAAACTGTCAACACTACATGTCCACAGATTGCCAGAAGTCAAACTGTCAACACTACATGTCCACAGATTGCCAGAAGTCAAACTGTGAACACTACATGTCCACAGATTGCCAGAAGTCAAACTGTCAACAACACTACATGTCCACAGATTGCCAGAAGTCAAACTGTCAACATCACTACATGTCCACAGATTGCCAGAAGTCAAACTGTCAACACTACATGTCCACAGATTGCCAGAAGTCAAACTGTCAACACTACATGTCCACAGATTGCCAGAAGTCAAACTGTCAACACCACTACATGTCCATAGATTGCCAGAAGTCAAACTGTCAACAACACTACATGTCCACAGATTGCCAGAAGTCAAACTGTCAACAACACTACATGTCCACAGATTGCCAGAAGTCAAACTGTCAACACTACATGTCCACAGATTGCCAGAAGTCAAACTGTCAACACCACTACATGTCCATAGATTGCCAGAAGTCAAACTGTCAACAACACTATATGTTCACAGATTGCCAGAAGTCAAACTGTCAACAACACTACATGTTCACAGATTGCTAGAAGTCAAACTGTCAACAACACTACATGTTCACAGATTGCCAGAAGTCAAACTGTCAACAACACTACATGTTCACAGATTGCCAGAAGTCAAACTGTCAACATCACTACATGTTCACAGATTGCCAGAAGTCAAACTGTCAACAACACTACAAGTTCACAGATTGCCAGAAGTCAAACT
This sequence comes from Cepaea hortensis, assembly GCA_963921405.1. Classification (NCBI taxonomy): domain Eukaryota; kingdom Metazoa; phylum Mollusca; class Gastropoda; order Stylommatophora; family Helicidae; genus Cepaea; species Cepaea hortensis. The sequence continues at coordinate 14,366,138 of OY992880.1, read as the reverse complement.
GTCAACAACACTACATGTTCACAGATTGCCAGAAGTCAAACTGTCAAGAACACTACATGTTCACAGATTGCCAGAAGTCAAACTGTCAACAGCACTACATGTTCACAGATTGCCAGAAGTCAAACTGTCAACAACACTACATGTTCACAGATTGCCAGAAGTCAAACTGTCAACAACACTACATGTTCACAGATTGCCAGAAGTCAAACTGTCAACAACACTACATGTTCACAGATTGCCAGAAGTCAAACTGTCAACAACACTACATGTTCACAGATTGCCAGAAGTCAAACTGTCAACAACACTACATGTTCACAGATTGCCAGAAGTCAAACTGTCATCTACTGTCTGTAGTACCTTCCGGTATAGGACAAGGGGGTCTTGAGCCCGGGGAATTAAAATCGTCTGTCTACTGCAGACAGAAACACTGAGCTGATCCACGACTCTGGTGATCGAGTGAGATGGCAGAACATGACCGCCCACGCTTACCGGCATGGCACATGATGGATGGATGGTCTACTGCAGAACTGTGTATGTTAAGGGTTTTATTTTTGCCCTTGACAGAAAACAACCCACATCTTACCGAGTATTCAAACAAGGGTCTCCCGCGAAATAACTCGGCATTCTAGCCACTCTGCCAGCAGAAGTGACTTGTAGAAATACTGAAACTAAATATGAGTCAAATATTTCCCATAACTCTAGTGCAGGCTTGTCTTAGTCAGATATGACTGAGCTACCGTATGACAGTAGACGGTACTACCTGCTTTCTGTTAGCGCCGAATGTTAGGCGGCACACTACGAACCCGACACCCCAGATTGTGCCAACGGCTTCGGGCGGAGGAACACAATTATGAAGGTGCGAGCCTTATTCCGATACGAGGAAATGCAACCTAAATACTTAATGTCATAGCACGGCAGACCAGGCCCTAAGCCTTGGTTGGTAGCTGGTCTAGGATTGAAGCTCCGAAAGGCGGACAGTTGCAGCATTGCTTTGCTAATCCGGCAGCTTCTGCAGCTTGTCTTGTTCCAGATGTATTGGTGTTACCTTTCCTCTGGAGTAAACTAGGCAGGCCGAGAGAGGGATAATGCTGCATGGGCAAAACGTGGTCTTTACAATTTAGCTCAGGCTTTGTGCTAGGGAGAGGTTATTCCTTTAATTTAAGCCAGTGTTTCCCAACGTGGGGCCCACGCCCCACAGGGGGGTAATTTGACTGTTAAGGGGGGCAATTCGAAAATGGAAGAAATCCGCTGAATATAACAAAACAGGGAGACTTGAGACTGAAGTTAACTAAATTGGAACCTGACATAAGTTCTCTTTGCAGCAAGCATCAAGCGCAAGGATCTCACTAAATTTAAATAATAAATAATTACTAATAATTAAAATAATATAGAAAAATCTTTCATTAAAATTATTTTGTACTTGAATTTCAGTTCTCCATTATATGTTTTGAAAATTTACTTACTGTGTTTGCTAAATAATTACCTAGTGATTTCTTCCTAAAACCTATCATTCAAGTTTCTTTAGTGAACATTTCAATTTTTGAATATTAAAAATAATGTATATGTTGAGGGGGGGGGGGGGGTCATGGGGCGGGGGAGGGGGAGGGGGGCAATATGAATTTTAGAAAGGCTTAAGTGGGGCACGGTACAAAAAAGGTTGGGAAACACTGATTTAAGCACAACGCTGCAAACTATCTCTGTCAAGACGGCAAGGTGCCAGTACAGTGCAAGTTGGTGAATTTGAAAATATCAAGAGGAAATGACATCATTTGGTGAATTTCGTTGCGTTGCTTCATCAATCACGTAGTTTAGTATATCCGACTCCAACAATCATTTTTTCGTGTTAGCTTTCCCTCGCCTTTGACTGTCCTCAGTCTGCCTATACTGCTGCAGGTTTATGTCTTTCTTCATCTAGTTCCTACCCCTTGACCTGTCCGATATGGGAGTCCCTACGAGTAGTTACGCTACCGTCGGCATAGCTCTTGGAACACGCACTCCCCCCCCCCCCCCAAAAAAAAAAAAAAAAAAAACCTCCCCCACCGCTATAAGATGGAAATAGATTAGAGGGGAAACAGGAAAATAAAAAAGAATAATAATATATTGGGAATACTCACACCAGAAGAGGAAAATCTATATCCTTTGGGCTTGTCATGAGAAAGGAAAAGCTGGAGTAAATTCTCACAACAGGAAAGTTAGAGGCGAAAAGAGGCAGGGGGATACCAAGAGAGAAGATTCTGGACAGTTTGGCATCTTGGCATAGAGGAACATCTATCAGAAAGAATTGACAGCATTCGAGACACACTTTTGTGGCCAGACATGATCACCAACGCCATACGGCATGAGCTAAACGAAGAAGATTATACGTAAACTGAACTTGTAGAGTTTCCAGTGCCACTCTAATTGGAGTTTTGAAAATATGGGACGAGGTTTGAGTTACTTAAAGTGTTGAGCTAGGAGTTCCTCTTCCTATTTCGTTCTCTTAATTTTTTTTTTTAAAAAGTTCATTCAGTGGTCCATAGAGTTTATCTTTCACGGTTGTTTCTCTAGGCTAGAAAGTTTGCACAGATATGCCAATTTCGGGGCAGTCTTGGGGTATCCGGCGCCGAGCTATGAGTTAAAGTGGCCAAACTATTTGATTTGTCACTCGGTTATTTTATCCCATCTACTCTTACTTCACTTCCAGACTTGCTAGTAGAGCCTCTATATTTATTTACTGTGGCTTTCATCAAACGCGACCTAGTCTTCTACATACCCACATATATAGGTCGTCTATTGGGTTTCCTAATTGCTTGTTGTCGGTCTCCCTGGCCTAGGAGTTAAATGACTTTCTCGTAAACCCGTTTATCCTCGTAGGGTAACGCAGCGCGCGAGAATTGGAAGCGGTTCTCACAGCGTTGGTGACTTACGGGATAAGTTAGCCAGCCGGTCAGAAAGCAATGGCAAACTACTGAGCGTAATCTTGCCAAGAAATCAACGACAGCGGTAAAATGCTGGTGTTGACAGCGATATCCTGTACAGGATATGCAGGGAGAAAAATTGCTTGTTCGTTGTCAACAATTAAATTATTCCATTGTCCAAATGGACTTTCATCGCTGGACGCTAGGAAAGTCCAAAGGTACTCAGATCGTTTCCTCAGAATTGCTACAGGAGATATCTGTAAGCATTTTAACGATGCCGGCGTGTCTTACTCTGTGAAATGAATTTTGGTTGAATTACAGTAAGGCTGTGAAAGTACAATGAGTAAGTCAACATAGGCAATGAATGAATCACCAAAAAACGAGAAGTATATTCTGAGCCTTTCTAGAAGACGATTGCAAGAAACAAAATGTCAACATAAACGGACAGTGAAAATGGTTAACTTTACAATAATACAATCAATATTGACATAATAGACGTTTCTTCTAGAAAGCCTTCATCAGAATACTAAACACAAAAGGACACAAATATAAATACATTGAAAACTACAAAAACAGTCATTTAGCTTTTAACTGATTAAGTTTCCAAGGCCATGTACGACATCGCGGTTTCTACATATGGCTGACATATCGCCATTTTACAGTCATCGCGTTATTTGTTTCGCTTGGCGGTATCGTCCTCAATTTTAATTATCAGTAAACGGAATCATTCATTGTATATTTCCTTAATTCGAATTTAGACCAGGCAGAGCTGGACGTGGGTTTGTACAGGACAACCATCAATTTAGACACTTTTAGACCGGACAGAGCTGGACGTGGGTTTGTACAGGACAACCATCAATTTAGACACCTTTAGACCGGACAGAGCTGGACGTGGGTTTGTACAGGACAACCATCAATTTAGACACCTTTAGACCGGACAGAGCTGGACGTGGGTTTGTACAGGACAACCATCAATTTAGACACCTTTAGACCGGACAGAGCTGGACGTGGGTTTGTACAGGACAACCATCAATTTAGACACCTTTAGACCGGACAGAGCTGGACGTGGGTTTGTACAGAACAACCATCAATTTAGACACTTTTAGACCGGACAGAGCTGGACGTGGGTTTGTACAGGACAACCATCAATTTAGACACCTTTAGACCGGACAGAGCTGGACGTGGGTTTGTACAGGACAATCATCAATTTAGACACCTTTAGACCGGACAGAGCTGGACGTGGGTTTGTACAGGACAACCATCAATTTAGACACCTTTAGACCGGACAGAGCTGGACGTGGGTTTGTACAGGACAACCATCAATTATGACACCTTTAGACCGGACAGAGCTGGACGTGGGTTTGTACAGGACAACCATCAATTTAGACACCTTTAGACCGGACAGAGCTGGACGTGGGTTTGTACAGGACAACCGTCAATTTAGACACCTTTAGACCGGACAGAGCTGGACGTGGGTTTGTACAGGACAACCATCAATTTAGACACCTTTAGACCGGACAGAGCTGGACGTGGGTTTGTACAGGACAACCATCAATTTAGACACCTTTAGACCGGACAGAGCTGGACTTGGGTTTGTACAGGACAACCATCAATTTAGACACCTTTAGACCGGACAGAGCTGGACGTGGGTTTGTACAGGACAACCATCAATTTATACATCTTTAGACCGGACAGAGCTGGACGTGGGTTTGTACAGGACAACCATCAATTTAGACATCTTTAGACCGGACAGAGCTGGACGTGGGTTTGTACAGGACAACCATCAATTTAGACATCTTTAGACCGGACAGAGCTGGACGTGGGTTTGTACAGGACAACCATCAATTTAGACATCTTTAGACCGGACAGAGCTGGACGTGGGTTTGTACAGGACAACCATCAATTTATACATCTTTAGACCGGACAGAGCTGGACGTGGGTTTGTACAGGACAACCATCAATTTAGACATCTTTAGACCGGACAGAGCTGGACGTGGGTTTGTACAGGACAACCATCAATTTAGACACCTTTAGACCGGACAGAGCTGGACGTGGGTTTGTACAGGACAACCATCAATTTAGACACCTTTAGACCGGACAGAGCTGGACGTGGGTTTGTACAGGACAACCATCAATTTAGACACCTTTAGACCGGACAGAGCTGGACGTGGGTTTGTACAGGACAACCATCAATTTAGACACCTTTAGACCGGACAGAGCTGGACGTGGGTTTGTACAGGACAACCATCAATTTAGACACCTTTAGACCGGACAGAGCTGGACGTGGGTTTGTACAGGACAACCATCAATTTAGACACCTTTAGACCGGACAGAGCTGGACGTGGGTTTGTACAGGACAACCATCAATTTAGACACCTTTAGACCGGACAGAACTGGACGTGGGTTTGTACAGGACAACCATCAATTTAGACACCTTTAGACCGGACAGAGCTGGACGTGGGTTTGTACAGGACAACCATCAATTTAGACACCTTTAGACCGGACAGAGCTGGACGTTGGTTTGTACAGGACAACCATCAATTTAGACACTTTTAGACCGGACATAGTTGGACGTGGGTTTGTACAGGACAACCTCAATTTAGACACCTTTAGACCGGACAGACCTGGACGTGGGTTTGTACAGGACAACCATCAATTTAGACACCTTAAGGCACACTGGGCATACAGCGCTGGACCTACATATGTATCGACCAATCAGCTCTCGGCAGTACCACACCGACCGCCATTATTTCCCATGATACTTCCTGGTACACATGCCAGGCCAGGTCGACCTGGCCGCCCCGCGCCATATCTACATCCCATATTATACGGATTTTAACCTACCACCAGCACACGTTTCACCACAACGTTTGGGGGGTCGGCATGGCCGAATGGATAAGAACGCGTGTTCTTAAACTTCCGGTGTGCTGATGCCGAGGTTGGGGGTTCAATCCCTACACCCACCGGACATGTGGACTAAAATGTTCACCTCTCGTCCTTGACTTGCGGACATAAACTACAAGTACCTCTGAAGTCGGAATGGGTTCGTCTGATGGCGAGGAGACTGCTAACAGGGAAAGCTAATCCACACGCAAAAGTCCAGCACTACTAGAAGTAATGTGTAAGGACTACACTTGAGTTCAAAGCGAGAGAGCGCCAACAAAAATAAACAAATAAACAAAAAATAAAAACTACTACGCTTATATGGGTTTGAACCGCCAATATGTACGTCAGAGGTCACTGCGCTAACGGTTGCCTCCTCTCACGCCGAGAAAGGACAACAAACAGAAACAATAAAACAACCTCAATTTCTTCAATCACCTGGCTCTCGCCTGTGCCAGTTAAACAGCGCATTTGTTTGCTTTCTCCCACTTTGGGGTCCTGCCTGGTTGTTTACAGATTCCAGTCCGGATCTGACGTCACTTCCTGTTTCCGGGTGAATCATTTCACTCATATTTAAGCATCCAGGAGCGAAACAAAAAACATCATCAACAGGAACAAATCATCCATAATTGAATTTGATCAGACATTCTGAAAAAGCCTGCCTCCTCCCAGGAATCCAATGCTCTTTCATAAAGATTCCAAGTTAAACCAAATCCGAGCGTGATTAATCGTTGAAGAATCCACACTGGCAACAAAGAGAAAAGTACGTTGCTCGAAGAAAAAAAATCAGGCAGGCTTTAGAAATATTTTCTAACGAAATTGTGCTTCAATGGGTTAGCGTTAATTTCTATCACATAACATAATTAGAGAAATTAACTACGAGCCATTTCCTTATTTGGTTTCTTTCAAGGAAATTCAGGTAGGTGAACGAACCCGTGAGGCCATACAAGTACTTCCAAACCCCATCCCCTCACACTCCCTAGTTATACAGTCCACTAATAAGGTAGTTGCATTTCCTTTGCAGGACGTCGCAGTCAACCCTGGCATTATTTTTGGCGTTTAGGATTTCCTGGCAGGTTTGCGTTCGGTGGTTTGTAATTGTGTTCCATCTTTTCTGTCTGCTTGTGCTGAGAGTCAGGATTGCCATCGCATACTCAAAAACAGACATGACCAGCCCTTCGTATAGAAGACATAGATGGCGCTGCTCACAGTTTGCTGCCGCCATCACTCGCATAGCAGCCAACCCCCTCTTGGCATTTGTTATCACCTGGTCTATGTGCTCATTATAAGCAAGGCTTCGATCAAACCGTATCCCCAGGTAATTCATTGCCTGCGTTCTTTCCACTGTCTCTGAACACAGATTTACAGTTGGTGTTGGAGTGTTGACAATATGATTATTCAACGAGAACCAAGTCACTGTTGCCTTTGTTGGATTGACCATTGCCCCAGCCTCAACACACCAAGTACATATGCGATTGAGTTCGGTTTGTAGTTCCACAGCAACCTGATCTCTATCCTTACCCTGGCGATACACTAAAACATCATCGACATATGACAATGTCCTACCAGGTCCAGTGATCTGCTCACTGGTGATTCTCACAGTGTAGGCGTTGAACAGTACCGGAGATAATGGTGATCCCTGTGGTAGGCCAGGATATATTGTTATTGGTTCCGACGTCCAACTGCCACATCTAAAAATTGCTTTCCTTTGGATGAGGGCTGCAGCGATCCAACTAAGGAGGAATGGACTTATTTTGAGTTCAAGAAGCTGAAGCATTAAAAAATCCAATGGTACTCTGTTGTACGCGTCCTCAAGATCAATCGCCGCAGCAAAGGTTTCAATGCTTGAGTGGAAACCTTCATAGACATCATGGACAAAAACTGCTGCATTGGTCCAGGTTTCTCTTTTTGGACGGTACCCACCCAGGGTAGGTGGGAAAACACCTTGCCTCTCTAGCTGGTTTGATATTTTCCTGGCAATTAACTTCTCCAGCACCTTGCCTATTGTATTCTGCATGGTTATCACTCGATATCCCTGAATTGTTGTCTGGTCTTTGCCAGGTTTCGGCAAGAGAATCAGATAGCTATGCAACCACTCCTCCTTGATGCTAGCACTCCCTATACTGTTGTACATGTCTGCTAGTTCCCCAAGCTCGTTGTCGGTACACCTATTGATGTCGTTGTATCTTATGCCACCTGGCCCTGGAGCGCTGTTTTTTTGATCGTCGAAGCACAGCTTGATTTCTTTCATTGCCACCGTGTCTACATCCGAAGTGTTCTGGGCCTTGCACCTGTCTGAGGTGACCACCGTGGCAAGATTTCGGCCTCCCATGTCTGTCTGGTTGCTCTGCTCTAAATAGCGCTCAAAGAGGGCTTTGCCCTTGCCCTCGTCAGTCCTTTGCCAGATGAGGTCAGCACCTTGGAAGTCAGAAATGCTCTTATTCTTGACTACCCCGATCATGCTTTTATGTAGTCGCCAGAACAATTTCAGTGACTTGTCTGTGCTCACTCTTTGACACACCTCTGGCCATTTTTAACTTTTAACCACCTTTACCAGTTTTGTTAAATAGCTTACTTTTGTGTGCATCTCTCTTTCTAAGTGCATGCAGGGACTGGCATGGCCAGCTCTGTTCTTCTTGGCATATTGCCATCTCCTTACAGCACCACGTTTATCCAACCACGCCTTCTCCACCTCAAGGTTCCACCACGGTGGCTGCTCCCAGCTTTTTTTCTTGCCCTGAAGCTTTGTTCGCTTGTCACGTCTTATTTTACTCACCACATCTTGCCCTGTACTTTCATACTGGAAAGTCTTGACCGTTAACTTGTGCTGCCTGGTTCTGCCTTTCTCCACCAATATGCTGCAAGGGTGGTGGTTTACACTCCATCTACACACTGTAGTGAGTGAAGGAGAAACCAGCGCCAGATCAATAGCACTGTCCTCATCCCCTGGACGGCTTGCTGTCCTGGTGACACAGCCACTGTTGATACAAACCAGGTCAATGGTTTCAAGTGCAGTTTCGAGCCCCTCCCCTTGTGTGTTGGAGGAAATGTTTCCCCATGATCTGCCTTTAGCGTTGAAATCATCACAGAAAATAACATTTCTCTCTTGACCTAATATGTCACTTAAGCACTGCCACTTCTGGGAATCCATACTCGCGTCGTGGGCATAAACATTAACCAGCACGAATGGTTGACTGTGGACATGTAATGGTTTGGTCAATTTGACTTCTAACAATCTGTAGACATGTAGTGTTGTTGACAGTTTGACTTCTGGCAATCTGTGGACATGTAGTGTTGACATTTTGACTTCTGGCAATCTGTGGACATGTAGTGTTGTTGACAGTTTGACTTCTGGCAATCTATGGACATGTAGTGTTGTTGACATTTTAACTTCTGGCAATCTGTGGACATGTAGTGTTGTTGACAGTTTGACTTCTGGCAATCTGTGGACATGTAATGGTTTGGTCAATTTGACTTCTAACAATCTGTGGACATGTAGTGTTGTTGACAGTTTGACTTCTGGCAATCTGCGGACATATAGTGTTGTTGACAGATTGACTTCTGGCAATCTGTGGACACGCAGTGTTGACAGTTTGACTTCTGGCAATCTGTGGACATGTAGTGTTGACAGTTTGACTTCTGGCAATCTGTGGACACGCACTGTTGACAATTTGACTTCTGACAATCTGTGGACGTGTAGTGGGGTCGTCAGTATTCAGTCGGTCTGAAGCCGTGAACTCAACTTTACTATTACCAACCATATCGCCGCCTATGTGCTTCACTGAGACCCATCCACGAAACAAAGAATAGCAACACTGACATCTAGCATACATGACTGAAAATGCGATAAGGAGGATTGGCGTGAGACCTTATCTTCTTCCAGATTTCGTCACACTTAGTTACGCACCTGTAAGGCCAGCGTGTCCTGCAATTCATTTGTATCATGCTTACTTCCTCTAGACAGAATCAGTCCAAGGTAACGGTCTCTCCGAACCCGTAGGTAGGTTTCTTTTGTTAACAATGTTGCCAAGGTAGCTGGATTATAGCCTACTCTGTGTGTTACTTCTCAAATTGAAGTTTATATGGAAGGAGCCAAGTTTCAGACATTCGTACTTAAAACAGACAATACAGATCTACATCTGAACAATTGCTGTCCAAGTGACCCCTCACAGGCTCTGGACACACGACAATTAAAAGAAACAATGATTGTGTTAAGACTGCCCAAGAGAATTTTTTAAACGTGTCACCACAATGAGAAACAGAGATGCATGCTACAACCCAATCACCATCATAAACAGCAAAAAGAGGTATACCAATATTTAATCCACAACAAAGACTAGCAAGGTGGGCAGAATACTTTCAAGAACTACTTAACCCCACACATAACATAGAAAACCTCACTTTTGTGCCTAAATGCCAGGGACAGCAAGAACCAGATTTCATACCTGCAGAAGTCAAAGCAGTTATACAGAAAAGTCCTAAAAACAAATCACCTGGTCTAGATGGAATAACCACAGAAGCTATTCAGGCCTGTGGGGAAACAGGAGTTAAATGGCTAACCAGACTTTTTAATATAGCATGGGAAGAAAGAAAAGTCCCAGATGATTGGCAACAGGCAATAATAGTACCAATATGGAAAAAGAAAGGCAATATGAGAGAGTGTGAAACATACAGAGCTATATCACTCCTGAGCCATATAGGGAAAATGTATGCAAAACTATTGGAACAAAGAGCTAGACCAATAGTTGAACAACAGTTAATTAAGCAAAGCACAGTTCGGTTTTCGGAAAGGTAAAGGCTGTACTGATGCATTATTTATACTTAGACAAATATGTGAAAAAAACTATCGAATATAGTGACCAGCAGAATATTGTGTTTGTAGATCAGGAAAAGGCTTTCAATAGAGTAGACAGATACAAATTATGGACCATCCTTGAAGACTATGGGATACAAGGGCAACTGCTAGAAAACATCATAGCCATGTACCACTCGAGCCGAAGTGCAGTAAGAACACAAGAAGGTATATCAGATATGTTCACTGTCATGGAACGGCTGAGAATTCACCTAGCAAAACTCCCACAAGTCAAATTCCCCTTTTCAGTAAGAGTAGAACAGCCGATCTAGTCGAAGGGATACAACCGAGGTATTAATGTACCCCACGCAAGGGCGATTGGTGGCCCTTGACTTCTAGACTATTCTGGTGAGTGATGCTCAACCCAACCGGGTCCGTTAACGCATGCGCAATAACCGTCTCAGAACAAAGACCGGCTCAGTTGAGATCCGGCATTGCTAACAAGACGGTGTGGTTGGACGACTGTGTGAATTCGTAAATGGGAAAGAGGAAGCCAGTGTCTTGCTGTTTATCAAAGAAAACTGACAGAACGTCCAGTGTTGGGACGGGAGCTCCTCAATTCTGAATACACAGTTTGTCGTAAGGTACGTGAAACATAATTAGATAAATAATGTGTGTCACTACCGCGTTGAACCGAAGCTGTTCGACCGCATGTATAGCCCGGCGTACAAAGGTCAGTCAGGGGTGAACCTGTGGGCTTGTGTTTTAACTTAACACTGCAGTCTAATTGAACACGATGGATTGTAGGCCTGTTTTTGCGTTACAATTGTACAAGTACGTGAATGCGTGTTATTGCCGCTACAAGTAGTTATAGACATTTAGGACAGGCCCAATAGTGTTAGTTGTCCGAGTTCACTCCTGGGCGGCCTTAGAACTCTAACGTCGTCGACACAAACGGAAGTTGGCGAAGGCGTTGTAGAACATAGGTCGAGTGAGGTATTAGGGAACTCGGCCGAACTAGACGAAACCCATGCGATGATCGCCGGACGTGTCGAAGGTCATTCGAAGGACATTGCGGGTGTCTAAGTTCGAATTCTTTGGTGTGGCGACCACTGGCTTTGCTGAGCTTGCCTCTTACTATTTAGGTTATTGGTTGCCGTGACGGAACACCATCTTGATATACAGTTGGTTCCCGAGAGGTTGACACTGGAGAAACTGGGGAATGCGACAGAGCTGGTCACAACCAGCTGAACACCGTTCCAAATGCTCTGACCCTAACTAGGGGAGGAGGGAACGGGATGTGGACTTCCGCTACAGGGGGATTTCCCTGTATAATCTATTACATTCCTGGATCAGAGCTAGAGCTCCAGGAGACCTGGTGTAGTAGGTAATCCTAAAATCGAACCAGGGAGAGGGGGCTACCTCCGAGGGAGGGGAATTCGGTGGTCACCGGCTCTCCTTCAGAGCCATTCTGTCTCTAGGTACCTTTAACCTACTAACCTGGTATATTGTGTCCTTAGAAGTCTTTTTTTGGACAGAAGGATTTCGCCGACACCATGACCAGATACACAGCCCTACCTTGGTCGAGTTCGAGACGGAGGACGGTTCAGCCAGCACTTGTTAGGACCCAGACCTAGTTCAGTTTGGCAGTGGATCCTGGTCTGTGAGGCTGCCGGCCGGGTCATGGCGACACCGGCCTATGCTGAGTACACATAGGTAACGTGTACCTCTGGGGTAAGTCTGTGTCACGATATTCACACATGGTGTTATCTTTGGCAGGTTCTACTTTCTGAGAGACGTACGTGACGGGACCAGAGGAAGATGACTTGGTGAAGGCTGCTAAATGGCTGGCTTACCTATGTGACGTGAAGTGAGGCTTCTACACCACACCACGTGCCGGGAAGTCACTGCGCCACAGTCCAGACCCGTCTTACCCGCTAAATGATATTCAGTCAGCCCACCAAGTATTATGATGGCTACACACGGGCGAGTATCGTGTCCTCTTGTCTGTGAACATTTTTGACAGTGTGACCCACTAGCCAAACGGGTCGAGAGGAACTACCTTACCCTTTATTTCAGAATGGCCTGCTGTTCCGGGAAGAGTTTACCCGTTTATACTAGGAACATTGGTGACCTTCATTACAGTGTCACGAGCTACCAGTACTGACTTTGAGTGACAGAGTCAACTTGAACTGTGCCAACTTTCTGTGCTGATAGGCCCAGTTATACCCATCCTGACCCCGTAGAGACCACCATCTGGTTCCAGAACTTTGACATTGTTACATTGTGTTAAATGTTAGGGTGGATTCTTAGGACTGTTGTCTAGCACCGGCCTTACCAGTGAAGCTTGAAGGACAGGCCTTCAGAACTTCTGCAGGGATGTTAGTCCAGAGTCATCACGTACCCCCGCAACTTGGAGTCACCACATTGACGTGCTAGTCAGTCCAATTGAGACTACACCTCGGCAGAGACATTCCACGCTACGTGTGCAGATGAGTGACCTCTTTAACCTTGTGGTATCGTACCCAGTGTACAGTGATGAGTGAGACGGCCTGAGACTAATCCAGATAGCCATTTCTTCTATCGCCTGGCGGTGGCCAGGATTCTCTCATGAACACTTCCCTTGTACATTATATCATATAGTACAGGATTCTCTCATGACCATTCCTCTTGTACATTATATCATATAGTCATTATGTGTAGACACCAGAGTCGTGTCATCTGTTCTGGATGAGAGGTGAAAAAGGTATTGTCCAGCGGTTGATAGTGAGAGAGACAGGAATCCAAGGGCTGGTGGGGTCTGTAGACTGAGATTTATTGTATTCCCAGAGTGCATCTATCCCGTTATTAAGATGTAATAGTATGCTTCCCTCACCCCAAGAAATACTACGACATTATTTGGGGGCTCGTCCGGGATATTGATGAGACAGCTCTGGTGATTATGGTTAGGACATTTCATTCCTAGAATCTCTATTCAGGTCTACATAGGTCTTTGGTCCTGTTTCTTCTCTGGACAAAGACAGATTGACGTGTGGTGTGTTGGGACGTCATATATATTAGATTGGTGTATTGCATATCTATATATTGCGTTATTTACTTACCACTCACACTACTAACATATACTCTCTAAGTATGGCATCCCCCAAATTAAATATGGATGAAGTGCGGGCAACCGGCGAAGGAATGGGCTTCACCGGAACTGCACTAACAGAGTATATCCAAGGGGTTGAGAGAGACTTCCGTCAAGAAGTGAGAGAGAGAAGACAGCAAGAAGCGGAGGATCGAAGGATGGCCTTTGAGTTGAAAAAGTTCGAAGCCGAACAAGAGGCTCAGAAGCGAGAGCATGAGTACCGCATGCGGGAACTCGAGCTCAGGGCACAATCAAGTAGAGAGACTGAGGGAGCAGTAGGAGGGTCTTCACTCCCTGGTTCACCTACCTTAGGTCGACATGGTTATCATGCCATGAAGTTTCCTCTACCGATTTTTGAGGAAGATAAGGAAAAGATCGACCAGTTCTTACAAAAGTTCGAGGCTATGTCTGTCGCCATGGGTCTCGATCGAGACAAGTGGTGTCTGAAACTGTCTCAGGGGTTGCGCGGAACCGCGTACGAGGTCTACTCGCGTTTACCGGCGGGTCACGAGAATAATTATGCCGAACTGAAGGCAGCGTTGTTGAAACGGTTCGAGATGACGTCGTATACTTACCGCAAGAAGTTTCGAGAAGCGAAACGAGAGCCGAGTGAGTTATTTGCTGCGTACGCCGAGCGTCTTAGATCCTACCTCCATAAATGGATGGACTTAGCTCAGTTCGCACACGATTACGACAGTCTCGAAGAACTGATGATCGTCGACCAGATGCGGAAGCATATGTCGAAACCGCTCAAAGAGTTCTTGGGAGAACAAGGGGCGGAAAGATTAGAGGTAGTAGCCAAGATGGCCGAACGATTCGTCGAGGTGCATGGTGAAGGTGGGGAAACCCATCCCTCCATGGGTAAAAGTCAGGACAAGACTGACAGAAAGAAACTGAAAACCGCTCATGCCAAGAATGTAGAACCTTATGAGAAATCCTCTGACCAGAGTCCAGAGAAGGCGAAAGATGGGAGCAAGAAGCCACATAACTCTCCACCGAAACGGAAGTGGAGTGAGAAGTGGTGTTCGATTTGCCAGTCACCCTCGCACAATACCAGGGACTGCAGATCGAAGGCTAAGAGCCCACCTAAGACGCCTCCAAAGAAAATTTGGAAAGGGAAGTGGTGTAAACACTGCAAGTCTAATACGCATAATACAACAGACTGCAGATCAAAACCTAAAGACTCCCACTTTGCAGCCTGCATGGTGGATCCAAATGGGGGTTCCACCCCTCAGTCTGGAACCTCCGAGGAGACTTTGGACCCAGAGAGACCATCGGTGGTCGAGTTGATAGAAGCTAACGGCCAGCAGGTTGAATGTCTATACGACACGGGCCTGCAATTTGAGGCTGTAATCGACGCCAGTCTAGTAAGCCCAGATCAACTCACGGGGGAGAATATCGAAATCCAGCCGGCCATGAAGAGTGCGGTGGCTATGACTTTGCCGATCGCCAATGTGGAGATCCGGTCAAGGTATGTCACCGGCACGATTCAGGCTGCGGTATTGATTGACCCCATTTTCCCCGTCATCCTGGGTTGCCGATATGTATTCCTAGGGATGCCCAAAGAGCCCGTCCACCTAGGGGCAATACAGACCCGCTCCCAGACGGGAACCGAAGAGGCAGACGCAATAGTTTCGAACCCCCTGCCGGGGGAGTTGCGAACGGCCCAGGGAGAGGACGCGACCCTGCGGCTGTGCTACAAGAAGCTGCAGAGAAGTGCTGACCCACCTAAAAGGGGGCAGTATTACATGAAGAATCGGCTGCTCTATCGAAGAGCCGGAAAGGGGGACAACCTACATGGTCAGTTGGTAGTCCCGAAGGCCTACCGTCCCCAAATTCTTCACATGGGGCATACCATATCGTTTAGCGGACATATGGGTATGGCCGCCACCATGCAGCGAATTTCCTGCCATTATTATTGGCCAGGGATGACCGGTGATGTGCGCCGGTATGTAAAGTCCTGCCCCGAATGCCAAAGAGTGGCCCCAAAACACTGGACAGCGCCGGTGGTCTTAGGTGAAATGCCTATAATGAACTCTCCCTTTGAGAGAGTGGCCATCGATATCGTGGGTCCTCTTCCCAGGACTAGGAAGAGGAACATGTATATCCTCACCATGGTGGATTGCTGTTCAATGTGGGGGGAGGCCATACCCTTGGCCACGATCGATTCTAAACGAGTGGCCAATGCCCTCATGGAGGCATTTACACGATTGGGGTTCCCCAATCAAATTCTGACCGATAACGGGTCCCAGTTTTGTGGCAAACTCATGGAGGAGGTGTTTGGAGTATTCCACTCCAACCACATTCACACCAGCCCGTACCATCCTCAAGCCAATGGGCAGGTGGAGCGCTTCAACGGCACGTTGATGACAATGCTCCGTAAGCTTGCACAAGAGAAACCCGATAGCTGGGATGAATTCATCCCCGCGGCACTTTTCGCCTATCGGGAAGTGCCCCACGGCACGACGGGACTGCCACCAGCTACTCTGCTGTTTGGCAGGCCTATCAAGGGACCATTGGAGGCCTTGCTGAGGAGTTGGACGGATGAGAAGACGACTGAAGAAGTGATCTCATCCTACAAATACGTGGAGGAGCTGAAGGAGAAGCTGCACACTGGCTGGGCACTGGCGACCCAAAACTTACGAAAGGCCAGAAAACGACATGCGGCTTATTATAACCGCAGGTCAAAGGACAGAGCTCTAGAGGTGGGAGACCGAGTACTGCTGCTACTCCCGACAGGAAGCAACAAGCTGGAGATAGGTTGGCAAGGACCCTTTCCGGTGGAACGGGTCGTATCCAGGACCAACTATCAGATTCGGATCCGGGGAAAGTCTAAGATTTTCCATATTAATCTCCTGAGAAAGTACGAGGAGAGACCCGGTGAAGAAGCAGCCCACCTCATGGCGATGGCCGTCGCCGTAGAGACAGAAACGGGACCCGACGAAGGCAGGGAGTATCCACTAGTGCACCAAGAAACCTATCGGGATGTGCAAGTGAACCCTGATCTGGGACCCCGGGAGAGGGAACAGCTTGCCCAAGTCTTGAAGTCCCATCAGCAGATACTGACAGACAAACCTGGTAGGACGGGGTTGGTCGAGTTCGACATGACTTTGACCAGCCAAGATCCGGTCCGCCAGAAGGTCTACCCCGTGCCATTCTCGAAAGAGAAGGCCTTAGACGAGGAAATCCAGAAACTGCTGAAAGATGACGTGATTACGCCATCTACATCCCCATATAATGCGGGGGTGGTTTTGCTACGTAAGCCGAGTGGGGAACACCGGCTATGTATAGATTATAGACTCCTGAACAGTCACACCCAATTTCAGGTGGAACCCCTCCCGAATCCGACCCAGTTATTCGCGAGGCTCCACACAGCTAACTACTTCTCCAAAGTAGATCTAAGTCGGGGGTATTACCAGATTCCGGTAAAACCGGAAATCAGACCCCTACTGGCCTTCAGTACCCCAAGAGGGCATTACGAGTTCAAAGTCATGCCATTTGGGCTCAGCAATGCGCCCAGCGTGTTTACGCGCATGATGAGGGCCTTGCTAGATCCCTTACGGGATCCGTCCATTATTTCGTTCATGGACGATATTCTGATCGCCAGTGACAACTTAGAAGACCATCTGAAAACCTTAGAGAGGGTCTTTATTAGGCTCCGGGAAGTCGGACTCACGGCTCGACCAACAAAGTGCATGGTCGGGTACCAGACACTGGAATTTCTAGGTCACACCATCACTCCCGGACAAATGGTCCTGGAGGAGAAGAACCTGGAAAAGGTCCGGTTAGCGCCAAGGCCCAAAACGAAGAAGGACGTACGATCCTTCCTCTCGTTGTGCGGGTTTTACCAAAAGTTCATCCCGCATTTCAATGAACTGGGGGCTCCGTTAACGGAAACCTTGAAAAAGGGATCCCCAGATCAGATTGTATGGACACCCGAGTGCGAGAGGGCCTACAGTCAGTTGAAAGAGGCCTTGATCAGCAAACCTGTCCTGCAACTTCCCGACCTATCCAAACCCTTTGTGTTGAGAACGGATGCAAGTGCTATTGGAATTGGGGCGGCATTGTTACAGGAGGGGAGGGAGGACGCGTCTGTTTTGAGACCGGTCGCGTACGCGAGTCGAAAACTTCTGCCGGCCGAACGGAATTATTCGACCGTGGAACGAGAATGTTTGTCACTCGTGTGGGCCGTGCAAAAATTTCAGCCCTATTTGTATGGGGTGCAGTTCCGTGTCCAGTCAGACCATCAACCCTTGATGTTCTTGGCGACCTCCCATAAGCTCAACGCGCGCTTGATGCGTTGGTCGTTGTTGCTTCAGCCCTACACCTTTACGGTGGAATACATTCCCGGTAAGGAGAATGTTGGGGCTGACTTTCTGTCTAGGCATCCAGTCCCAGAGGCAGAGGACGAGTTTGCTAGGAGTGAATATCCAGCAGGAGACAGTCGACGCGGTCAACTCTCTTAAGAGGGGGCCTCTGTCATGGAACGGCTGAGAATTCACCTAGCAAAACTCCCAAAAGTCAAATTCCCCTTTTCAGTAAGAGTAGAACAGCCGATCTAGTCGAAGGGATACAACCGAGGTATTAATGTACCCCACGCAAGGGCGATTGGTGGCCCTTGACTTCTAGACTATTCTGGTGAGTGATGCTCAACCCAACCGGGTCCGTTAACGCATGCGCAATAACCGTCTCAGAACAAAGACCGGCTCAGTTGAGATCCGGCATTGCTAACAAGACGGTGTGGTTGGACGACTGTGTGAATTCGTAAATGGGAAAGAGGAAGCCAGTGTCTTGCTGTTTATCAAAGAAAACTGACAGAACGTCCAGTGTTGGGACGGGAGCTCCTCAATTCTGAATACACAGTTTGTCGTAAGGTACGTGAAACATAATTAGATAAATAATGTGTGTCACTACCGCGTTGAACCGAAGCTGTTCGACCGCATGTATAGCCCGGCGTACAAAGGTCAGTCAGGGGTGAACCTGTGGGCTTGTGTTTTAACTTAACACTGCAGTCTAATTGAACACGATGGATTGTAGGCCTGTTTTTGCGTTACAATTGTACAAGTACGTGAATGCGTGTTATTGCCGCTACAAGTAGTTATAGACATTTAGGACAGGCCCAATAGTGTTAGTTGTCCGAGTTCACTCCTGGGCGGCCTTAGAACTCTAACGTCGTCGACACAAACGGAAGTTGGCGAAGGCGTTGTAGAACATAGGTCGAGTGAGGTATTAGGGAACTCGGCCGAACTAGACGAAACCCATGCGATGATCGCCGGACGTGTCGAAGGTCATTCGAAGGACATTGCGGGTGTCTAAGTTCGAATTCTTTGGTGTGGCGACCACTGGCTTTGCTGAGCTTGCCTCTTACTATTTAGGTTATTGGTTGCCGTGACGGAACACCATCTTGATATACAGTTGGTTCCCGAGAGGTTGACACTGGAGAAACTGGGGAATGCGACAGAGCTGGTCACAACCAGCTGAACACCGTTCCAAATGCTCTGACCCTAACTAGGGGAGGAGGGAACGGGATGTGGACTTCCGCTACAGGGGGATTTCCCTGTATAATCTATTACATTCCTGGATCAGAGCTAGAGCTCCAGGAGACCTGGTGTAGTAGGTAATCCTAAAATCGAACCAGGGAGAGGGGGCTACCTCCGAGGGAGGGGAATTCGGTGGTCACCGGCTCTCCTTCAGAGCCATTCTGTCTCTAGGTACCTTTAACCTACTAACCTGGTATATTGTGTCCTTAGAAGTCTTTTTTAGGACAGAAGGATTTCGCCGACACCATGACCAGATACACAGCCCTACCTTGGTCGAGTTCGAGACGGAGGACGGTTCAGCCAGCACTTGTTAGGACCCAGACCTAGTTCAGTTTGGCAGTGGATCCTGGTCTGTGAGGCTGCCGGCCGGGTCATGGCGACACCGGCCTATGCTGAGTACACATAGGTAACGTGTACCTCTGGGGTAAGTCTGTGTCACGATATTCACACATGGTGTTATCTTTGGCAGGTTCTACTTTCTGAGAGACGTACGTGACGGGACCAGAGGAAGATGACTTGGTGAAGGCTGCTAAATGGCTGGCTTACCTATGTGACGTGAAGTGAGGCTTCTACACCACACCACGTGCCGGGAAGTCACTGCGCCACAGTCCAGACCCGTCTTACCCGCTAAATGATATTCAGTCAGCCCACCAAGTATTATGATGGCTACACACGGGCGAGTATCGTGTCCTCTTGTCTGTGAACATTTTTGACAGTGTGACCCACTAGCCAAACGGGTCGAGAGGAACTACCTTACCCTTTATTTCAGAATGGCCTGCTGTTCCGGGAAGAGTTTACCCGTTTATACTAGGAACATTGGTGACCTTCATTACAGTGTCACGAGCTACCAGTACTGACTTTGAGTGACAGAGTCAACTTGAACTGTGCCAACTTTCTGTGCTGATAGGCCCAGTTATACCCATCCTGACCCCGTAGAGACCACCATCTGGTTCCAGAACTTTGACATTGTTACATTGTGTTAAATGTTAGGGTGGATTCTTAGGACTGTTGTCTAGCACCGGCCTTACCAGTGAAGCTTGAAGGACAGGCCTTCAGAACTTCTGCAGGGATGTTAGTCCAGAGTCATCACGTACCCCCGCAACTTGGAGTCACCACATTGACGTGCTAGTCAGTCCAATTGAGACTACACCTCGGCAGAGACATTCCACGCTACGTGTGCAGATGAGTGACCTCTTTAACCTTGTGGTATCGTACCCAGTGTACAGTGATGAGTGAGACGGCCTGAGACTAATCCAGATAGCCATTTCTTCTATCGCCTGGCGGTGGCCAGGATTCTCTCATGAACACTTCCCTTGTACATTATATCATATAGTACAGGATTCTCTCATGACCATTCCTCTTGTACATTATATCATATAGTCATTATGTGTAGACACCAGAGTCGTGTCATCTGTTCTGGATGAGAGGTGAAAAAGGTATTGTCCAGCGGTTGATAGTGAGAGAGACAGGAATCCAAGGGCTGGTGGGGTCTGTAGACTGAGATTTATTGTATTCCCAGAGTGCATCTATCCCGTTATTAAGATGTAATAGTATGCTTCCCTCACCCCAAGAAATACTACGACAATACAGGAGTGAGGCAGGGATGTGTGCTCTCTCCCCTGCTATTCAATATCTACATGGACAGAATTTCCAAAGAAGCAAGTCTCGACAGAACAGATTCAGAAAATTTAGAACTCTTTACTCCAAATGAAACAACTGACCCACAAGGAATAAATGAACTTCTATTTGCAGACGACCAGTGCCTGTTTTACAGCGATGAGGGCAGACTACAAAATCATATTACTAATCTGAGTTCAGCCTGCAGCAGATACAATATGAGTATAAACACAGCCAAAACCGAAGTAATGCAAGTTAGCAGATCGCCAGGCCCACTAAGTATACAGATAAATAACACAACTCTGAAACAAGTTAAAGAATTCAAATACCTTGGAAGTATGATCACAGAAGATGACAGATTGGACAGAGAAATTGAAATCAGATGTCAAAAAGCTAGTGCACTTACATATCAACTATCACCCTTACTGAAACATCCAAACATACCCATGTCCGCAAAACGACAGATAATAAACAACATATTCACACCAACCCTATGCTACCAATCTCAAACCTGGACTTTATCCAAATTACACCTTCGCAAAATCAACACCTGCGAAATGAGATGCCTGAGGAGAGCTGCCTATTTAACAATACGAGACCGAGTAAGAAATGCTATTATCAGACAGACTGTGGGATCAACACCTTGTGCCACATTTATTGAAAGACAGAAGATCAAGTGGTTTGGCCATGTCGTTAGAATGCAACATCAGCAACTACCATCACTGGCCTTACATCAAAGATCATCTGCGACGAGACCACGAGGACGTCCAAGAAGAAAATGGATTGACGACATCAGAGACATTGTACAACCACACGGAATGACACTATCCAGTGCCGCCCACCGGGCGGTGGAACGCAAATTATTCCTCCCCACGACGCTTGACGGCAGAAGTGGAAGATGATGATGATGATGATGATGAATGATTGTGTTTGGCGATTTCAACAGGCACTCACAGAGCTGGACCTATGATCACATGGACCAGAGAGACTCTTGGCAAGTTTACGTTTTCAGTAGTTTGCCATTGCTTTCTGAACGACCAGCACCCATACCATTTCGTTAAAAACACGCACGGCTGTCTGCTGCCAAATTGCGTGCAGATGTATTTCGAACTCGCGTATGCGGGATCTGAAAAACAAAAGTCCTTGTCTATCAAGCCTGTGTCCTTGGTACTCTTTTTTATGGCAGTGAAACCTGGACAACTTACTCACACCAAGAGAAACAACTGTGAGTCACCAGCTGACGCATCACCTTCTGCACCTTTGTTGTCTTCAGTCTTAGTAGCAACTGCATCAGCTCTACCGTGGCTGTAAACTTGCACCTCACAAAAGTGGAGTACGCGATCATACCACCCATGAGTTAAAGCGTCGTGCCTGACAGCAGACAATACACATCACCGACTGACACCAAGGGAATATAATCGACTTTTGGGCGTTTCTTTGGGTCTGTGTACACATCCAGAAATATATCAACAGCACTGAAGGTAGTTTGTCTACATCCACTGAAGCGTTGCATTTCAACTTCAAAGTTGTATATGACCACTCTATACAGGACATATGGAGCAGTAAATGGCAGCCTTCACCAGTCGCGCTGGAGATTTGGCCACATATGGCTGCATGTGTGGTCATCACTCCCTGAGCCTACATCCACAGCCATTATACAGCGGCAACACGTCAAGTAGGAATCTGATACCAGCAGTGTACGCTACTTTAAGGCTACATATCTACTACCTCCAACGATATTCAGGGAACACACGTCAGTTGCCATATCTCCCTCAATGGTGAACTTGTTCATGTGTGATGTTTTTTTTTTTTTCTCTATCAATATCTGATTCTTCTTTTTATTAAGATTTTTTCAACGTTTTGAATTCTAATGTTTCCTTTGTTCTCTTTAGATATGTGTAACGGTCGGCCTTGATAGTGTCGTTTGACATGCCAACGGACAACCCTTTCAGATATCGACATTATTTGCAACTTAATCTTCTGCTGACAACAACAAGGCAGTTAATTACCTGTACAAATACATTCGTACAATACACCACGCACAAGACTGCAACGAAAATAAACTCTACAAGCTTAGCACGTATTGACCCATAGTGAAACTCTGCCGCTTGATCACCACATACACGACAAGGTGGCAACAGCCTGGCCCACTGGTTGTCTGAACTTCTGGGGATGGGGGTGGGGAGGGTTACTTGCCTCGCATCCTGTGTTTCCTTGTGTCTATACAAACTCTTTAAGCCATGACTTCTTGTTAGTTCTGTGCACAAGTGTATCTGCTGCTACACCGTAAACTGGATAACTGTCCTTGTTCTAGACAGATTTGGTATCTTTCAATCTGGCTGATAACAAAAATTCTTTGATCTATTGAATCTGTTTAGGAATTCCACTGCCGAACAATACAAAACTAAACAAAATACACATTTCGCCCTAACGGACTGAAAGATTTCACACCATCTTGTCCCATCATTTTACGTTCAATCGTAAAAAAATCTGGACATTCTGAATGAAACTCTGGTTACAACTTCCAAGCGAACCTCCAATGCACCCAAGCTGCCGTTTACAGAATCTACATGCACTGTGGCTAGAATATGTGGCTTAAAAAAAACAAAGCTAATTCATAAATCCCACCTCATCTATTGACATATGGCAGAAGTCATGTGGCTTGTACTGGTTGGCAGTGTGTATTATGGTCACATGTCGTACTGCAGAGCTCAACGAATATAGTTTAGAGTACTGATTACCAGATTACTGTTGTCGTCACTGCTTCGTTTGGTGACGAGAGATAGGTGTCCATGGTGTGGTGACTTTCTCTGTGTACTTAGAATTTGTTAGATGTTTTATTACATTGGTTTTGTTTCCTGTATACGTGTATATACAGTGTTCGCCAGGAATGAGGTGCTGGAATCTCTTGCCCCCGGGTAGTTTGGGCCCGTTAGCTAATAAAGCGGCCAATCTAGGAGATGGAAAACTCCGATTATAAACCCCTAAGTTTAAGGTGGACCGACGTGCCGAGGACTGAATGGCCACGGGTGAGTTGGTCGTGAACGTGGAACGTCTGGTATGCGGGCGGGGCGGCGCCAGGCGTATGGACTCCTGAGGGACATCCCCTGCCCCTTCCCTAGTAAGCAGGCAATGCTAGGGTGACCGTTTTTTTCCCTGCAATATCAAAAATTTGCTTATGGAGTTAATTAAACACGGGAATCGTCGCCGGAGCTACGGAGCACGTGCTCTGCGCTTGACACATCATTCAGCGGCTAGCGAAGAGACAGTGAGGAAGAGAAGGCGAGGAAATGGTGTGAGAAGAAGGCATAGAAATAGGAGGGCAGGCGCCAGGAGAACAAGATGAAAAGTGGAGAGACTAGGTTTCAACCATGTAAGAGTGGGATACTGGAACTGTCGTAGTGCCAGGCAGAGAGGTCCTGTATTGGAGAGGCTAATATATGATTTTGATGTACTCATGCTCCAGGAGTTAAATACTGATAAATACCATTGCCCTGGGTACGTCAGTTATATAAACCCTACTGGGCAGAAGAGACATGGGCAAGGTCTGCTGGTGAAGAAAGGAGTAAAGCATGTGGCACTTGACTTGAGCCAGTGGAATCACAGTGCAAGAGAGGTCCAGGGTATACAAATGGAGATGGGCGGCCTAAGTTGGAACATCATAAATGTATATGCCACAGTGGACTGTTTTGTCAGAAAGGAACAATGGGACTGGCTTAAGGAATTAGAGGACTTACCAGGTGATAGGCTACTCATATGTGGAGACTTCAATTCGAGAAACAGAGAGTGGGACTGTAGTGGAGAAAATCGACAAGGAATAGCACTTGCGGATGCCATGGTGGACTCCGATGTGGTCTGCATAAATGATGGTAGGCCGACTAGAATGGCAATGAGGCCTGGCGATGCAGATACTGCTATTGATTTGGCACTTGTCTCCCAGTCATCAGTTCTTGATGTAAAGTGGACTGTTTTGAATGACCACGGGAGTGATCACATGCCATGCTCAGTCCTGATCTCTAAGTCCAGGAAAGTTAAGGCTGGGAGAGCGCGCAAGACCTTCCGGTATGAGCGGACCGAAAGCCTTCTTGGACGCCTCAGACATGGGGCATGCAACAGGACTGTTAAAACTCCTTTTTTGTAACCCCCATGGTGGACCCCCGAAGTAGACAATGCGTGGAAAGCAAAGAGAGCTGCAGTGAAGCAGCTAAGGAAAGTGCGACAGACACCCCGAAGCTCACGAGAGGAAGTGGACAGAGCGGAAAATGGCAAGAAAGACAAGGTGGAGGCTTTCAAGCGATGTGCTGCAGAGGCCAAGAAAGTAAAATGGGAATGTTTTATGAAGGAGATTGGAGGTGATAAAACACTGCATAAATTCTGGAAACTGTACAGACAAATGCAAAGAAAAGATCGGCCGATGACAGTGGGAACAATTTATAAAGAGGATGGGGTACGCGTGACAACAGACAAGGAGAAAGGGGAGGCGTTTCTCCAGAGATTTTTAGAGCAGACCAATCATAATGATACGGATACCAGGGATGCAGTTAGAGTGGAATTATCTGGCACAATAGAGAATATGCCCTATGAAAACATCATACGGGTTGAAGATGTTAAACATATTTTGCAAAAGGCAAAAGACACGGCACCAGGGCCTGATGGTGTCAGGTATGGCCACGTGAAGGCTTTGAGCGATGTAGACCTGAAGGAGATGGCCGGCTGCTTTAATCAGAGCATTAGGACAGCGTCAGTACCGCAGGATTGGCTGCATAGCTATCTCATCCCTCTCCCAAAACCATTCAAGGATCATTCAAAACTTAGCGGCTTTAGGATCATCACCCTTCAAAATACATTCGGGAAGGTTTTAGAGAAGATAGTCGCTGTTAAGCTGCAGGATTTTTTGGAAAGGGGGAAGCTTCTTCCAAGAGGCCTGGGGAGCTACAGGCCAGGAAAAGATACCTGGTCAAATGCATCCACCTTTGCCTTTGACGTTTATGAGGGGTTCCTGAGTAGACAGGAAACGATGGCGGCAGCGCTTGATCTCGAGGATGCGTACAATAGAGTTCGCAATGATATTTTGATGACTGCACTTATGGAGAAGGGGGTCAATCCCTGGTTGGTGAACTGGATAGCAGCCGTCCTGCATTCTCGTCAGGTTGCTCTCCGTCTGGGCGCATGGACCTCAGAGCCACATATTTTAACCCCGGGACTGCCACAGGGTTCTGCAATCTCACCGGTGCTCTTTAATATGTATACGAGCAAGATTGCATACCTAGAAGCACCAGGGGTTGGAAGGATTCTAACATTTGCAGATGATATTCTTGCATACAGGCAGGGGAGAAATAGGGATCAAACAGCCCAGGAGCTACAGGTGACAGTAGACAAAGTGATTGACTGGTGCACTGAAATGAGTGCTGTTATCAACCCGGAAAAGGCGGCTGTGTTATGGTGCTCTCTGGACAACAGGATTGTGAAAGATTATGCCCCAAGCCTCACGATAGATGGCAGAAGCGTCAACAGAGAGAACAAACTGAAGTATCTGGGAATCACATTTGACAGGAGTCTGTCCTTCAAGGACCATGTGGAGACAGTTGTGACAAGATCTCAAAAGGGACTCAATGCACTTAAAACTATGGCTGCAATGGACACAGAGCAGAGAATGCTCTTCACACTATACCAGCACTTGATCCTCTCAGTGATTGATTATGGACTAGGACTGCTCACTGTATCAAAGAGTCAGCTGGTGAAATTAGAGCGCATACAGAATGAAGCTATGCGGGTCATTCTGGGATGCACCAGAGACACTCCAGTAGTGTGTATGCGTTACATCCTTGGTCTGCCTACTGTTGCTGGTAGGCACAAGGTGATGCAAGCGAAGGCATACCTCAGAGTAGCTGCAGACACAGATCACCCGTTGCATGAACCGCTGGACGTAGTTAAGGGTCAGAGACTGATAAGAGGGAAATCATGGATGGCTCAGGCGGAGGATACGATCAGACAGGTGTGCCCCTTGGAGAACATCAGGCGAGGAGAGGAGTGGGTCAGAGTGCCAGCCGAGCAGTCAGACTTGTGCAGGGTTATAATCACATTGAGCCGGAAGTGCAGGAAGTGGCCAGCAGGGGCCACGGAAGTGGAAATTCAGCAAATAATTCAGGAAAATTCTCGCCCGGGTGATGTGATTATCTACACGGATGGGTCGGTGTTGAGAGGTAGGAGAAGTGCCTGGGGGTTCTTGGCAAAGACTAATGGTCGGCGTTTGGTGCAGGAGAGCCTGGCGTATGAGGATACTACATCTAGCTTAAGAATGGAGGTGGAGGCGGTCAGTGCAGCTTTCCGCTGGATAGAGAACACGATACATACACACATTGTGATTGTTACTAACTCAGAAAGCATGCTGAGGAGGGTGAGAACAGGCAAGCTTCGTGCAGAGTGGCTTGCTTCGCTTCGGAGGTCACGTGTAGCAAGCATCACCTGGATCTTTTTTCCTGGGCATGCCGGTGTGCTGGGGAATGAACAGGCGGACAGATTGGCTGGCTCGGCAAAACTTGGTGGAGTATTGATGTATGAAAAAAAGATGTGGTTGCGGCCTTGTGGGAGCACGTGTACACCTCGGAGGAGCAAATGGATCACCATAGTCTGGTAAGAATGAGACAGCGAGGTGTGACGAGGGGATCTGGCCGATGCTCGACGCTCAGAGGAAAGGCGAGACGGACATATAATCAGATTGCTACTGGAACTATTAGTGTTGGAACTCTTCGCTGGCTGCTGAGGATGGGGACGGAGCGCTTATGGGAATGTCCCGAATGCTGTGATGTCGGTTCCTAAATCAATCAATCAATCAATCGTAAAAAAGAGTGGGTTGAAGTACCGGAAGACATGACGGACTGGCACAAGATGATAGTAACAGTGGATCGCGAGTGCTGAGAATGGGCAGAGGGCCGCACAGAGTTTGAGGTGCAGCAACTCATCATCTCAACTCATCATGTTCCTCTTGTACCTTGCGGTGTCTAGGTGAAGTATAGACAGAGTGCCCGCTTATGGGCTTCATATATCGATATTCCCATGGACTCTGCTATTCCCTCCGTCCATCGTTTACGTGGTCGGCCTCTTTCTCTGCTTCCATTTGTTCTGTACATCATTGCTTGTTGTGGTATGCTGTTAGTTGGTAACCTACTTGCATGGCCACACTATTTTACTTGCTGTCTTCTAATAAAATCTAGAGCTGCTATAACCACCGCGTTAGTCCTGATTACTTCATTTCTGATCTTAGTTAGTTAGTCGACAGATCATCCTCATTGCACATCGAACCATTCAGTCCATAAGTGCTCGGATCCCCTCCTCAGCAAATCCCGCAACGTGTAGCGGCTAACGACGCCAGTTCTGTGTTGGTTTATCAATCTTCTTTGGCTTCCCGCGTAGTGTTCTTGTTTGGCCACCCCTCTTTTAATTTGCTGCTCTCGCAGTCTGGCCATTGTTGTAGATTCACAGTCATCACTTCGTTCTCGCAAAAGTCTTACTTCTCGTAGAGCATTCAGAATGTCGGCCTGGTCCATGGCGCGTCCGCCCTCCACAGTAGCCTCACCTGCGAGCTTGTCAGCCCGCTCATTTCCTTGTACTCCCGCATGCCCTGGCACGAAGATGAAACTAATCTTTGCCAGTCGAGACCGCTCCAGAGGCAGCAACCATTCTCTTCGGATCGACCCCTCCTCTATCCTCTTGATCATGTTCATTGAGTCGCTAAGGAAACAAGCCCTAGTGAATGTCTGTGTCTCGAGCCATGTTATTGCTTTACTTACTGCCATGACTTCCATGGTCAGGCTACTTGTGGTTTCAGAGAAAGCACCAGAGTCCTCCTTCACAATTCTCCCTCCGGCCCGAGCTGTAAAGGCCCATGAGCTTCTCACATGTCGGACGACCGACCCATCTGTGTAGATGACCGCGTCACCGTCTAGCGAATTCTCGAAAATCAACGCTTGTACTTCAGCCTCAACAGCAGCCGGATTTTCTTGTCTGCATTTTCTATCTAGTTGGATGCAAACTTCTTTGGAATCTCATTTCTGTTGTTGTGATTTCTCTTTTCTCTTTTTCTGTCATTGTCCAGGTTTGGCATTGGTGTCACTTGTTTTCCCGGGAGAGAGTTGGAATCCACAAGCACATCTTCAAACTTATTATCTGTTGGGATTATTGACTGACTTTTGTCTACACCCCTCCCTTATGTCTTCCCTTCCATATATCTATTTCGTTCACTCTCTCTGTTATTTTCTCAACACATACTCAGACAACAGTTCCTTTCAACAATAAATAAAAGATTTATTAATAAAAACTATGTCTGGTGTATGTATGGATAGTGTCTATGTAGTTGGTATGTTCTTCTAGTGTGGATGCAAGATAAGATGTTGATGGATAGTCTCCGTAATCTTCTCCGGCATGTTCAACAGGCCAAAACATCAGATATCAAACACAGAATTAGAACGTTCTCACCCGGTATGATCCGTTCAGCTTGAGTCTTGACTTAATCCAATTCTTGAAAACACAAACAATTGTTCACCACAGTAACACCGTACAGTAATGTGATCACGGTAAGTCCTTTCCGTAGACAGAGTTTTCAGTTTTATGTTGTTATAATCCATCAGTGAAAACACCTCACACCTGTCCACAGTTATTTAACCGTTTTCTGAATATATGTACACTGGTCTAGGGTTCTTCCCTGTTTCGTTTAGGTGAGTACTAAATGAAAATGTTTTATCCTATTTTCTATGCTTGAATAAAATTTCTTCTCTAAGGTTCACCAAAACCTGTTTTTTTGACATTCGTTAAGTCACCCACTTTGCATTTGCTATAGTGATATACTTTCACTGCACCTGTGAAGTGCCTGATTAAATTAAAAGGTCTTTCCTGTATTATCAACACTGCTTTCTCTGTACAAGAGATGTACTGGTTGATCTTCTTTGATAGGTCAGGCTGTGTAGTAGAACCTGGGTAATAAACATTAAATCAGGTGATTTAAGTCTGCCTCATATCACTGTCTATGTGATTATCTTTCTCCAGCCGTAATGAAACAGCCTCCGAAAGAATTACTCTGACATAAACAGCAGAATTCACTAAAGTATAAACTATTCACTAAATAGAAAGCAATAGTAAACCCTACGCACAACCACATATTTCCCTATGCTAATATTAGTGTTACCTTATAAATCTAGAATTAATGATACTCCAAGCATTGAAATCTATTAGCACACAATCACTTCTATCCCATTTCCCGGGATGATTTCTTTGCTATTTTCAGGAGACATAAATCCAGTTTGCCGTCCCTTTCGGTAGCACACACTAACCCAACCATCCCAGTTGCTACTATTTATATTGGGCCTTCCGTTCTTCGTTAGTGTTTGATGTCCATACATCAACAATCGCCTTTGTCGTTCCCGTAACATCAAAAGTTCAGTGAAATCACGTATACGTCCGGGCGCTCCGTTCTCCGCTGTTGAGCTGGTCCTCTGTCCATCGCTCGTTTGCACTTCAAAGCATTCTCCGTTCATTTTCCCGTCGGCCGATACTAGCGGGAGTCACTGCCCTCGGCGCGTACCTGTATCCTATTTTTATATTCGTAGGTCAATGCTCGTGAATTTTATTCCTCCTCGCAGAATGAAGTACACAATTGTTAACCCTTCTCCTTCCTTGTATTTTAATATGTAAGTTATCAAGGAATCATTAAACTGCAGTTTTTTCTGTGACATAGGCCCCATCTTAAGAGAGTTGACCGCGTCGACTCTTCATCCCTGTAGTTTTGATTCCTATGATCCTCCAACTTATTCCTCTTCCTCTGGAGTTGGATGTCTAGATAAGAAATCCGCTCCTACATTCTCCTTACCAGGGATGTATTCCACTGTGAAGTCCTGTTGCAACAACAACGTCCATCACATCCACCGTGCGTTGAGCTTCTCTGAAGTAGCTATTAACATCACGTGTTGATGATATGATTGGATCCTCACCTGGATCAACACCTCATCCAGTAGGCGACTTCATAAGCACCCTACCATACTACTCATGACTGAAACTAGTGTTGGCTCATCGCTCCTGTACGTTCAGTCGACCTCCTTTCCACTGGCGTAAGCGATGGCTCACAATACAGACGGATCGTCCCATCCTGATTGTAACACTGCTTCCATGTCCTCTTGGTTTCCCCCGGCTTTGCCTCTGGGGATGTTCCGCCTCGTCCTCGTTGGACCGAGTCGTCTTTCCCAAATCTCCTGGACTTTTGCTTCCAGGACCATCTTGGGCGAGATTGTATCTGGTCAGCCAATCTTCGGTTGGAGTCCTGGGTATTTCTCGCCTTTCCCGACGTTACCCACCCCTTCTGAACTTGGTTACCGGTGAAACTTTCACTCTTGTCCTTTCCCTGACTTGTGATTTCCCTCCTCCTGTCGTTGGGTAAATCTGACCTATCACGTACTGTCCCATAGGCCCTCCTATGTTGTACTGGCGATCTCTGGTCTTCGTCTGGACTGGTAACTTTTGTCCCAATGGCTGCCATCACCATAAAGTGCGAAGCTTTGCTCCCGGATCTCTCTTCATATTTCCTAATGAGATGTCTAGGGAGATTTTTCTTCTCTTCCCCGATCCGTATTTTGTAGATGTTCTTGGACACCACCTTTTCCACAGGATAAGGTCCTTTCCATCCTACTTGGAGTATATTGGTCTCTGCTGGACCCCACACTTCCACTTTGTCTTCCACTTTAAAAGCTATGTTACTCTTAGTCCGCTTGTTGGGTGGTGCGTTCTGGCACTCCGAACAAGACTTCAACCACCGGCGTACATCTCCGGTCATTCCTGGCCAGCAATAATGGCCGGATATTTGCTGCAAGGTCTCTCTGACACCCATATGTCGATTTTCGCCAATGATGTGTCCACTCTGAAGAATGTGAGGACGGTGGGTCTCTGGAACCACCCACTGCTCGTGCAGGTTATCTCCCCTCCCAGCTCTCCGATAGAGTAGTCGATTCTTCAGAAAGTACTGTCCCCGTTCTGGTGGCTCAGCACTTCTTTGCAGCTTCCTGTAGCAAGGACGCAACGTAGTATCCTTCCTCTGGGCAGTATGCAATTCTCCTATCCCTGAGTTGTCGCATAGTGTCTCTGCCTCTCTTTCCTTCCCGTGAGATCCACTGACTACTGTTCCCTTGTGGGCTGGCTGTTTGGGCATTCCCAAAAAGACATATTTCGTACCAAGGATCATGGGAAATAAGGAGTCAGATAATACAGCAGCTGGAATAATGCCCGTGACGTACCTGGATTTAATCTCCACCTTGGCGATTGGCAGCGTCATGGTAACTGCACTCCTCATTGCCGGCTGTATTTCTATGGTCTCCCCTGTAAGTTGGTCTGGGCTTACCAAGCTGGCATCCACCACCGCTTCCCCATCCAAACCGGTATCGTAGAGACAAACAACCTGCTGGCCATTGACTTCAATCAGTTCGACCACAGGTGGCCTCTCTTGGTCCGGAGTGTCTTCCATCTCCTTGACCGTTTCCTTGCCTTCCTCTTTTGATTCCTCGAGGTTGGTTATGCAATTGGCGTCTTCTGCCTTGCATCTGCAGTCCACAGTATTATGTGTTGTCGACTGGCAGAGTGTGCACCATGTTCCCTTCCTAGGTTTCCGTGTGTCTTTTTTGTTCCTTTCTCCTTCGCCGATCTCAGCCTTGTCTGTGATCACCGTCGTAGGAATCACTTTGCATGCTGCGAAGTAAGAACTTTTAGGTTTCGATCTGCAGTCCTTCGTGTTATGAGATGGCACTTTGCAGAATGAACACCACTTCTCCGACCACTGTCGTTTCGCTGAAGAATTCGAGGTGCTCTGGTTTCCTTCCTTCACCTTCTCGGAACTCTCCTCTGTGTGCTTTATATAAGGTTCCACTTTTTCTCCTTCCCAGTTCTTAGGTTTCTTTTTCTCTTGTTTCTCCTGACCTTTGGTTTGAATACTGAGTTCCGCAGCCTCCCCATGTACCTCTACGAATCGTTCCGCCAGCTTATTTACAACATCAATCCGTTCCGCCCCTTGTTCTCCCAAGAAGGTTCTGAGAGGTTTCGACATTTGCTTTCGCATCTGGTCGACCACCATCATCTCTTCGAGACTCTCATAATCCCTCTTGAATTCTGCCAAGTCCATCCATTTCTGGAGATAGGATTTCAGCCTCAGACTGTAGGCGGCGAATAGTTCTCCCGGCTCTCTTCTAGACGATCTAAACTTCTTCCTATACGTTTGTGCTGTGACTTCATAATGTTTCATCAAAGCGGCTTTTAATTCCTCGTACTGATTTTCCTGTCCTGGTGGTAGGCGTGTGTAGACCTCGTACCCTGAACCACGTAAGGCCTGGGATAATTTAAGAGCCCATCTGGTTCTATCCAGTCCCATAGCGACTGCCATAGCCTCGAACCGATCCAAAAACTGATATATCTTCTCTTTACTTTCATCAAAGACCGCCAAGGGAAACTTCATGGCATGGTAACCCTGCCCAATCATGTGGGTTGCCCCAGGTGAAGATGAACTTCCTTCTGCTGCATCTATTTCACCCTTAGTTTGTGTCTTGAGTTCTAACTCTTTCAAGCGGTATTCATGTTCCATTTCTTGTCTCCTGGCAGTCTGTTCCATTTCCAGTTTCTTGGTCTCCTGGTCCATTTCCAGTCGCTTGGTCTCCTGGTCCATTTCCAGTCGCTTGGTCTCCTGTTCCAGTTTCTTGGCCTCTTGTTCCATTTCCAGTCGCTTGGTCTCCTGTTCCAGTTTCTTGGCCTCTTGTTCCATTTCCATTCGTTTGGTCTCCACCTCTATTCTTCTCACTTCCAACTCGGCCTTCCGATCTTCTCGTTCCGCTTGACGAATCTCTCGCTCTCTTTCCTGGATGTAATCAGTTAGTTCCGAGCCAGCTAAACCAATTTCCTCCCCGTTGGCCCTTAGTTCTGCTGTAGTTACTTTAGGAGTTGCCATAGTTAAGAATGTAAGTCCGCAAATAGAGTACAGACACCTCAAGCAATAAAGAAGTCCTTCCTATAAACAGATAATCTACCTAGAACCTATATCATTTATCTATGTCTATTAAATATTCTAAATCTACAACACCACACCGTACATCACAACCACTCTCTCATCCACCAGAGGAGATATAGGATAAAGACTTATGTAGACGTGTGACCGTGTGACTAGGTATGTAATGTGTCTTACCACCTATCCACATTCACTCTGTCTGGAACTTTCTCACTGTAAAGTCACCAGCATTAATGAAATGGTTCTACCATAAATGTAATGGCACCATATATCCAATGGACGTCCTTCCATTAAAAGTCATCAATGTATACTTATATTTATTCCAATCAGTATGTCCCAACATGCAGGTACTCCGCTATGCCTGTGCCAATATGCAGGTACCCCTCTATGTATATGCCCTGTTATGCCCAGGTCATATGGGTATTATTTTCTACCCCGCTCGCTCCACCAATTATGTCACTTGTTTTCCCGGGAGAGAGTTGGAATCCACAAGCACATCTTCAAACTTATTATCTGTTGGGATTATTGACTGACTTTTGTCTACACCCCTCCCTTATGTCTTCCCTTCCATATATCTATTTCGTTCACCCTCTCTGTTATTTTCTCAACACATACTCAGACAACAGTTCCTTTCAACAATAAATAAAAGATTTATTAATAAAAACTATGTCTGGTGTATGTATGGATAGTGTCTATGTAGTTGGTATGTTCTTCTAGTGTGGATGCAAGATAAGATGTTGATGGATAGTCTCCGTAATCTTCTCCGGCATATTCAACAGGCCAAAACATCAGATATCAAACACAGAATTAGAACGTTCTCACCCGGTATGATCCGTTCAGCTTGAGTCTTGACTTAATCCAATTCTTGAAAACACAAACAATTGTTCACCACAGTAACACCGTACAGTAATGTGATCACGGTAAGTCCTTTCCGTAGACAGAGTTTTCAGTTTTATGTTGTTATAATCCATCAGTGAAAACACCTCACACCTGTCCACAGTTATTTAACCGTTTTCTGAATATATGTACACTGGTCTAGGGTTCTTCCCTGTTTCGTTTAGGTGAGTACTAAATGAAAATGTTTTATCCTATTTTCTATGCTTGAATAAAATTTCTTCTCTAAGGTTCACCAAAACCTGTTTTTTTGACATTCGTTAAGTCACCCACTTTGCATTTGCTATAGTGATATACTTTCACTGCACCTGTGAATATCCTGATTAAATTAAAAGGTCTTTCCTGTATTATCAACACTGCTTTCTCTGTACAAGAGATGTACTGGTTGATCTTCTTTGATAGGTCAGGCTGTGTAGTAGAACCTGGGTAATAAACATTAAATCAGGTGATTTAAGTCTGCCTCATATCACTGTCTATGTGATTATCTTTCTCCAGCCGTAATGAAACAGCCTCCGAAAGAATTACTCTGACATAAACAGCAGAATTCACTAAAGTATAAACTATTCACTAAATAGAAAGCAATAGTAAACCCTACGCACAACCACATATTTCCCTATGCTAATATTAGTGTTACCTTATAAATCTAGAATTAATGATACTCCAAGCATTGAAATCTATTAGCACACAATCACTTCTATCCCATTTCCCGGGATGATTTCTTTGCTATTTTCAGGAGACATAAATCCAGTTTGCCGTCCCTTTCGGTAGCACACACTAACCCAACCATCCCAGTTGCTACTATTTATATTGGGCCTTCCGTTCTTCGTTAGTGTTTGATGTCCATACATCAACAATCGCCTTTGTCGTTCCCGTAACATCAAAAGTTCAGTGAAATCACGTATACGTCCGGGCGCTCCGTTCTCCGCTGTTGAGCTGGTCCTCTGTCCATCGCTCGTTTGCACTTCAAAGCATTCTCCGTTCATTTTCCCGTCGGCCGATACTAGCGGGAGTCACTGCCCTCGGCGCGTACCTGTATCCTATTTTTATATTCGTAGGTCAATGCTCGTGAATTTTATTCCTCCTCGCAGAATGAAGTACACAATTGTTAACCCTTCTCCTTCCTTGTATTTTAATATGTAAGTTATCAAGGAATCATTAAACTGCAGTTTTTTCTGTGACAATTGGTAACATAGAGTTGGTAGGAAGATTGTGTTGTAAAGTGCTTTCTTAGTAACTATTGATACACTAAAAAAAAAAAAGTATTAGTGCCATTTGTCCAATGAGTTGGCTTGCCTTATTACACCTATTTTCGATCTCGTCTTCTTATTTGCCATTTGATGATATTATACTTCCTAGGTACCTGAAACTCTTTACTTGTTTCAGGGGTTGTTCTTTTAGGTGAATCGCTGTTGTTTTTTCTTCTTTAGTTATAGTCATTACCTCTGTTTTACTTGTGCTAATTTTCATGTTATGTTCCCTACACATTTCGTTTAGACTATTCACGTGGTATTGTAAATCAGCTTCTAATTTTGCTATTTGAGCTTGGTCATCCGCAAACAGGAGTTCACTAATGGTGTAATTTGCAGATGATTCTTCTTCTGTATTCTCGTCATGCGGTGTTCTTGAGGTCTCTGTTTGGCTGGTTTCTTTACATATGTCGTCTATATATTTTATGAACAAGCGAGGGAACAGGACGCAACATTGTCCTACTCCGGTGCAACAATTGATCCAGAGTAACACACATCAAGGCGACATGGTGATCTATACTGATGAGTCAGTGGTGAGAAACAGTCGGAGTGGTTGCGGTTTCATTGCGAAGGCTAATGGACGATTCTGACAAAAAAGGAGTGTCAGGCTTATGAGGCTACGACCTCCAGCATGAGAATGGAGGTGGAAGCATTCACAGCGGCATTCCGTTGGTTTGAGGAGACTTATACAACACACATTGTCTTCATCACGGACTCAAGGGGTATGTTTAGTAAGGTGGAGAAAGGAATGTTTCATGTGGAATGGCTCACCTCGCTTTAGAGGTCACAGATTGTGAGAACTATATGGATTTTCTGCCCTGGCCATGCGAGAGTGAGGGGGAATGAATAGGTTGATAGGCTGGCAGGAAATGCACCTCTTGGACAAGGAGGAGGTGGTCATGCGTTTGTGAGACCAGGTGAAGAAGGAGGGAGGACAGGCTGACAACCCGTATGTGGAAAGGATGAAATTGTGGGGGATTGGCAAGGGTTCTGGTAGAATCTCAAAACTCAGAGGGAAGACCAGGTGAACTTTCAGTCAGATAGCGCTGGGAACGATTAATAGTATGACTCTTCGGTGGCTGTTGAACGAGGGGACGGAGCACGTATGGGAATCTCCTGAGTGCAATGATGTCAGTTCTTAGCTCAACTCAACTCAGTCGATCCCTTTGACTCTCTATTGGAACTCTATTACGACTCTATCCATCACAGCTTCGTTATCACAGTTCTCATCATCATCATCATCATCATCATCATCATCATCATCATCATCATCATCATCATCATCATCATCATCATCATCATCATCATCATCATCATCATCATCATCATCATCATCATCATCATCATCATCATCATCATCATCATGTGCTATGGCGATCAGCGTGGGCGATAAAGTATTGCTATCTTACACATCACCAGAGTCGTGGATCAGCTCTGTGGTCTTGTCTCGACAATGCCACATGGCCAAGAATTTTACTTATCTGCCATCCCCTTGCTCTGTTCCCCACGATCTTGCCAGTTGTCATCAAGTTCTCTCATTTATTTCTTCTCATTACATGTCCAAACAATTGGGAGTGTCTAAGTTTAATTTCACTAATCAGTTTACGGTTTTTCATTTCCCTCTTGTAGGACTTGTTCATTGGTTTTTCAGTCTGTCTTTGGTATTATTTGCTTTCTCCTCAGAGACGTTAGATGTTTTGCAGCCTGTCTGCTCATTGTCCACGCCTCACATCCATACAAACGTACAGGTTCTATGTAACACTTCAATGTTTTATTTTTCTCGCTGCATCCCACATCTCTCTCATTCACAACTCTTGATCACACACCTCAATCTAACACAAGTTTCTCCTCTCTCTGTCTCTCTCTCTCTCTCTCTCTCTCTCTCTCTCTCTCTCTCTCTCTCTGTTTGTGTCTATCACACCTGT
Organism: Cepaea hortensis; assembly: GCA_963921405.1. NCBI lineage: Eukaryota > Metazoa > Mollusca > Gastropoda > Stylommatophora > Helicidae > Cepaea > Cepaea hortensis. Next base: position 14,328,186 of record OY992880.1, on the reverse strand, counting down.
CTTTCTCTTTTCTGAAGCTTCTTTCTTTCTCAAATTTTATTATTGCAACTCTTACCTCTCTTTCTCTCTCATTTAGTTTTCTCTATTTCTCCCCTTCACTGAGCCTTCTCTCTCTCTCATACACACACACAGCCTTCTCTCTCTCCATCACTCAGACTTGTCTTGATCTCTCCCTCACTCAGTCCTCTCTCTCTCTCTCTCTCTCTCTCTCTCTCTCTCTCTCTCTCTCTCTCTCTCATATTCAGCATTTTTTCTCTCTCCTTCTCTAAGTTTTTTCTTTATTTCTCTCTCAGGATTCTCTCTCACTCACTCAGCCTACTCTTTCTCTTCCTCACTCAGCCTTCTCTTGATCTCTCCCTTTCTGCCCGCTCTCTCTTTCCTCACTCAGCCCTCTCTCTCTCTCTCTCTCTCTCTCTCTCATTCAGCTTTATCTCTCTCCCTCAGTCTTCTTTTTATCACTCCTCACTCAGTCTTCTCTCTCTCAAACAGAGACATTGACTTGTATAGTCATTTATTAATTCTTTTGGATAACAGTTGGTTACTTAGCTTGTGAAGTAGTTAATTTCAGTTTAATTATTTGTTGTATGTTCTTTAATTCGTTTTGTTCCGTGTTTGCATTATATTCGTTGGTCTAATTAGTTATATCGTTATAATACTGTCATTTACTTATCGATTTGTATTACTGATATTTTGTAAGTTAATGTAATTGTGATTTTTTATTATCTTGTATTTTTTGTTAACTTTGACTAATTTACACTTTCTTCGTGGATAAAATGTCTGAGAAGTGGCAACACTGGCTCAATAAGTCAGGAATACGCCTTGGACACTTAAACATTTGCAGCTTATTTAACAAGCTACCAGAGTTATCTTCTATTCTTAATCAAAATTTTCATTTATTCGGCCTTAGTGAAAGTAGGCTTAATGATACAATTTCAGATGAGGACATCTCTATTAAAGGGTACAAAGTTTTTAGAAGGGATCCCTGTAGGAAACAAGAGACAGGCATAGTAACCTATGTTTCTAATTTACTAAATGCTCACCGTAGGCTAGACTTTGAAACTTGCGAAATAGAATGTATTTGGTTAGAGCTGAAACTTCAAAACCGCACACCCCTGATAATTGGCTACCTCTATCGAAATCCCAGTGCTGGACACGTCTGGTACGAAAACTTCACTACCATGATGGACGTGGTTTTCGCTTCCGGGAAGGAAATTATACTACTCGGAGACTTTAACATTGACACCAACAAATCCAATATAATATGGGGAAATATAATTGCATCATATAATTTCCAACAAATAGTACAACAAGCTACTAGAGTAACAAAGTCATCTTCAACAGTCATAGATCACATCTATGTAACTTGCTCAGACAACATCATATAATGCACCGTACCCAATTGTGCAATGAGCGATCACTACCCAATATGCAGCACGTGGTCTAAAAAAGGAATTAAAACTCCTAAACATAAACACATAAGTGTAAAATATAGAAGTTACAAAAATTTCAACCAAAACGCATTTTTACAGGATTTGCTCAGTTCACCTCTAGACAATGTTTATCAGCTTTCTGACCCGGACGATGCTCTGGAATTCTGGATGAAAACCTTTATTGATGTTTTTGATAGACATGTGCCAGTCAAGGAAGTTCGAGTAAAACACCACGTCAAGCCACCTTGGATCACTCAGGAAATACTTGAAATTATGAGAGATAGAGATAAAGCACATAAAAAGCGGGATCTCAGTGCATACCGTACTCTTAGAAACAAAGTTCAATATACCATACGACGGGAAAAGAAAAAATTACTTTAAGAACTTAGTAATGGATAAAACAAATAGTAAGGATATATGGAAGGCAATTAACACCTTGACAAACAAGAATAACTTCCGCAATTCTTTACCATCAAATCATATTACATGCGACCAATTCAGTGATTTTTTTTCAAACTGACATAGACCAGATGAAGGCTTCAATACCTAATTCTCCTTGCAACTTATCTATATTGTCATCGTTTTGCGAGAATAGATGCTCCCGCGATATTCTTTCCGACATACCGCTAATGACAATCACTGAAGTATTCACTTACCTCAGTAACCTAAAAAACACAACCTCATCTGGGTTAGATGGAATCAGCAACCGGATTCTCCGTTGTGCTGCGCCAGTGATCTGTATATCACTAACCTATATATATAATCAGTGTCTCACCAAAGGCCACTTTCCATCAGCTCTCAAAATCGCCAAAGTGTACCCTCTTCTTAAATCTGGTTCATTAGACAATGGTCTCCCGAACAATTACAGACCCATTTCTTTACTATCATCACTATCTAAGCCACTAGAAAAACACATCCATAAAGTAACATTACAGTATTTAGTTCGCAACAAGCTTATTGTGGACAGCCAATCAGGATTTCGACCAAAATATTCTTGCCATACGGCCCTAACAAACATGATAGAAAATTGGCACCAGAATATAAACAACAACAGTCTATGTGGAACTGTGTTTATTGATTTCAAGAAAGCATTTGACATGATAGATCATCTTATTTTAATTAAAAAACTTGAGACAATGAAAATTGGCCCTAATGTAGTCACTCTAATATCATCTTTTCTATCAAACAGAAAGCAAGTAGTATCACATAATAAATCTCTGTCTCAAACCACTACCTTCAATATTGGAGTACCGCAAGGCTCTATTCTTGGCCCTCTACTATTTGCCATATATATTAACGATCTACCTTTGCATCTTTCGTCGTCCTGCGATCTATTTGCAGACGACTGTACAGTGTACACAAACGCTGAAAACTATTTTACTTGAGTCGTCTTTACAACAAGAATTAAATAATGTAGTTAGGTGGAGCTATTCAAACCGTATGCAAATTAACATCACTAAAACAAAATCAATGTTATTAACAACCAGACAAAGACTTCAGACTCTAAGCTCACACACAACACTTCAACTTCACATCGATAACATGCCAGTAGAAAGTGTAATTGAGCACAAAACATTAGGCCTAATCATTGATAGAAACCTAACCTTTAATTCCCACGTTCAAGTGCTCATTAAACAAACAGCGAAAAAAGTCTACCAACTCGCCAAAATTAAAAACTTCCTTGATGAGGACACACGGAAACTATTCTATACTTCTCATATACAGACACACTTTGACTACTGCTCTACGACCTGGGACGGTTGTTCTAATTCAAACACCAAGCGACTTTACTCACTCCAGAAACGGGCCATGAGCCTAATTTATAGCAAACATTTAACTGACAATCCTAGCCTGTATAAACGCCTTCAGTTACTACCACTCCGTAAACGCCTGCTTTTCAATAAAGCTAAACTAATTCACAAAATCCTGCATCGAAATGCCCCAAATTACCTTTGGCCATTGTTTAAATATAATGCTAGACACAGTAAACGTTTAAATATATTACACATTCCGAAGCCTAGGATTGACTTATACAAAACAAGCTTAACGTACTCTGCAGCTCAGCTGTGGAACAATCTTCCCCAAGAAATCAAAGACATCACCAATCCCTTTTCATATAATCGCAAATTATTCGAACACTATCTCAATATGGATTACCTTCCCCCTTAATAATAGAGATAATAATAATAATAATAATAATAACAAAACCCTAGTATAACAGCCAGTCCCCTTTTGGTAGGCCAGTATATTCCACATGGCTAACAACAAGTGTCAGACCATTATCTAATATTACTGTGTCGTGTAGTTTTGATGTTCGCATTTTGCCCATGCCTTTATAATGCATATCCTTTATATTGTTGTTGTTCTCTGTTAGCCTTTAATGATGTGTGAATGAAATAATGTATGAAAGAGAGTGATAGAAGGGCAGAATGTTAGACGGGCCTGCGTGCCCAATTCTTAACCCTTTGAAAATAAAGTTTGTTCGTTCGTTCTCTCTCTCTCTCTCTCTCTCTCTCTCTCTCTCTCTCTCTCTCTCTCTCTCTCTCTCTCTCTCTCTCTCTCTGCCTCACTCAGCCTACTGTCTTTCCCTCACTCAGTCTTCATTAAGGGGGAAGGGGAAAATGTCCATTACCCTCCATACATTATAGGGTAGGGGGTAAAGGTCCCTTTCACCTCCTCCCCTAGAGACGGAGGAAGAAAAGATCCATTCTTCCTCCCCCCTTCCCCCATCCACTCCCTCCTTCCAGCTGAGGAAGGGAGAAAGACCTATCCACCTTGGGAGGAGGGGGACAGGATGCACTCTCTTTCCTCTCATGGAAGCAGTGAATAGAGAATCCTCCTCCCCCACCCTCACAAGTGAGATACAATCAGTCACATCGACAGATTTGGCTCATAAATGGGGAAAACCAAGCTGAATTTGCAGTATGAAAGAATACCAAAATTTGTAGACGAAAAGAAGTTTTAAAAATACAATGTATATTTGTTGAGATCCTTATTGTAGCTTTTGACAGAAGTAAACAAGAAACTATATATCTGCTTATTTGGCTACACAAAGTTTTTGGATACAGCAATGTCACACAGCCTGTCTCCCTGGCCTAAGGGTTAAAATATTTCTCCGTAATCCCGTAACGTAACCTGCGCGAGAATCGGTAGCGGTTCTCGCCGCGCTGGTAACTTAGGGGTATGTGAGCCGGTTGTTCAGAAAACAATGGCAGACTACTAAGCGTAATCTTGCTTAGTACATCAACAGCAGCTGAAAAATGCTGATGTTGGCTGCAACGTCCTATAAGGGATATGCAACCAAAAAAAAAAAAAGTCACACAGCTAAAAATGGCAAATTGTGAAATTTTCGGAAAGACCTCGCACTTGCAAATAACTATTTCAAAAGCAATATCATATCTCTGAAAATTGGCCATATTAAACATCAGTGGCTGGGACAGATCATTGATGGGGGTCCTGAGAGAAGGGGCTGGGGGTTAACCAGCACCAAGATGGAGGTAGAACGTTGCAGTCACACAAGGGAGGTGAAGCGGTGAGGGATCGAGAAACTTCTCGACTCGTCGTGATGAGTGCGACGTTCTACACATACCCTGCTGAATGATGATGATGATGTCACAATTCAAGTTCTCCGAAATACCATCGCCGTACCTCAGCTAAGAACATTTATAAACAGTTCAAGAAGTTTCCAAATCAGTGAGTACTATTTAGTCGTAGGTATGTTTTGAGGGAGCCAGCAAATCAAAATGCAGCGAATATTCACGCTTCAATAAACATGCTAGCTATGGTAAGGACTAGACCACAACTCACTGGTCAGAGTCCAGTCATTATCAGCGCGGGATCGTCACCAGTTCAAAGTCATTCAAATGTCCACCTGGGTGGATAGTTTCCATACAATGGACTACAGTTACGTGTATTTCTTTTAAAAATATCTTCAGGAATATTCTGTGATTACCTGTTCCTGCAATTTTAGAGCACGGATAACAATTACAGGCGTCCTATTTATTCAGCCGGTAAGTTGTTTTTAAAATATATTGAAGTTGTGGTGTTCTGTGAGTCTGAAAACAGATCCGCGTTTTGCTTTAAGATTGTTCAAGAATCGCTAACAGAACATGAGAAACGGCTACCGAATCCAACGATGGCAGCAGGCACACATCTTACCCACTCCCGGCAAGGAGAGGAGATGACGAAACATAACAATGTTATTTGCATATCCTTTAAGGACATCGCAGTCAACTCCAGGATTGTTTGTTGGCTAGTTGTAATGTCTTGGCAAGTTTATGTTCAGTAGCCATTGCTCTCTGAACGACCGGTACACATACCATTGTATGAAATACTAACGCAATGCGGTTTGCTGCCAAATCGTCCGCAGCTGTGTTTCGAATGCGGGATCACAAATTGGGTCCGTAACCCCTTTGCTACATAGCCGGCATTATGAGATTCTAGCGATTCCAGGTAACTGGAATGAGTACACTTTAAACTCTTTAACGAGGGTCTATTGGAGGGCAAGTCTGGTGCCAGCAGCCGCGGTAATTCCAGCGAAATTAGCGTATATTAAAGTTGTTGCAGTTAAATGGCTCGTCAATGGTGGATAGGGGGACAAAGATGACTTTAACCCCTACTGACTGACAATTCCTATGAGAAACCCGGAACGCTTACCTGGTAAACAACGCTCGGATGTGTCGACCGCAAGATGTAAATATCGCAGCTCTATTGTAAACTGATACAACCCAACTACGTCGGACGAACGAAAAAGACGAAGAATGGAGTAAAAGTGGATATTAATGTGGCAGTCCACTTTAGGATTACCGTTCCATACAGTCAGTGGACAAAAGGACATGGTAGGGAGCAGCAAAAGACCGTCTCTACAAACGCTTCTCGCGACATCCCCAAGAGCCACAAATCAGGCCCATCATGCAACAGATCCTTTGCAGAACGTGGCTCCCATCACGACGCCTTGAAAAGCCTCTCGATCACTGGCCATATCTCCCACCTCGTGACCCTCTTGCCCCAGGTGTCTGCAATGTCCTGTGTTCATCTCTGGCCATATCTCCCGTCTCGTGCACCCTCTTGCCCCAAGCGTCTTCTATGACCTGTGTTCATCTTTGGCCATATCTCCCGTCTCGTGCACCCTCTTGCCCCAAGTGTCTGCTATGTCCTGTGTTCATCTCTGGCCATATCTCCCGTCTCGTGCACCCTCTTGCCCCAAGTTTCTGCAATGTCCTGTGTTCATCTCTGGCCATATCTCCCGTCTCGTGCACCCTCTTGCCCCAAGTGTCTGCAATGTCCTGTGTTCATCTCTGGCCATATCTCCCGTCTCGTGACCCTCTTGCCCCAAGTGTTTGCTATGTCCTGTGTTAATCTCTGGCCATATCTCCCGTCTCGTACATCCTCTTGCCCCAAGTGTCTGCTATGTCCTGTGTTCATCTCTGGCCATATCTCCCGTCTCGTGCACCCTCTTGCCCCAAGTGTCTGCTATGTCCTGTGTTCATCTCTGGCCATATCTCCCGTCTCGTTCACCCTCTTGCCCCAAGTGTCTGCTATGTCCTGTGTTCATCTCTGGCCATATCTCCCGTCTCGTGCACCCTCTTGCCCCAAGTGTCTGCTGTGTCCTGTGTTCATCTCTGGCCATATCTCCCGTCTCGTGCACCCTCTTGCCCCAAGTGTCTGCTATGTCCTGTGTTCATCTCTGGCCATATCTCCCGTCTCGTGCACCCTCTTGCCCCAAGTTTCTGCTATGTCCTGTGTTCATCTCTGGCCATATCTCCCGTCTCGTGCACCCTCTTGCCCCAAGTGTCTGCAATGTCCTGTGTTCATCTCTGGCCATATCTCCCGTCTCGTGCACCCTCTTGCCCCAAGTGTCTGCAATGTCCTGTATCCTTCGTGCTGGTTTACCCCTGCATTCTTCTACTTGGAACCATATATATATGCTTGTGTGCGCGTGCGCTTTCTGTGCTATACATTGCGTTCAGCAGCTTGGTGACCTGGTCTATTCCAAATGCTTTATGTGGACAATCAAACAGCTGGTCACGTGCATCGTTGTACATGTACTCCACACACTCCCGCCATGCATTTAGATCTGATCCTTGGCCATTATTATTTTGCTTTCTTTATCGTGTTCAGATAGTCCGTTTTCGTGTTTATTCTGTAGTTTATTATGGCTGTTGTCGTGTGTGTTCTTTAGTTAGTAGCTGTTGATTGTTTTGTGCATCGTTCGGGTATTTTGGGACTTGTTTGCTTGTGTTTAGTTTCACTGACATTTTCCCTGATCTCAACATATTGTTTTTTTTTAATTTTCGCATTCCACGCATATGTTCTCTTCAAGTATTTCTTTAAACATTTCCTCAGTCCATGCATCTTATTTAAATTTAAATGTTTGCATATCCTTTACAGGACATTGCTGTCAACATCAGCATCTTTCAGCTGATTGTTGATTTCTTGGCAAGATTACGCTCAGTAGTATAAAATTTTTCTTCGGACATCTTAATATATATGTCATTGTTTTTTTTTGCTGTGTCTTATATTTTCCGTTAGTTTTAAAATGTGTTCAGTCAACCATTTCTCTCGTCCTGTCATCTTCAGTTTTGGGAAAGTTGTTTCTGTAATCTGTCTGACAGGGTTTTTAAATATTTCCCATTCATTAGTCGGAGATGGTGATCAACACCTTGTGTCACACACATATTATAGGCAGGAGATTAAATGGTTTGACCATCTTACTAGAATGCAACACCATCAACTACCACCACCAGCGCTATATCTGTTACGAGAGGAGGAGGACGACTGAGGAAAAACAAAATATTGACGACATCGAAGACATTGTACAATCACATGGAATGACGCGATCCAGTGCTAACCATGAGTCGCTGGAACATCAACTATTCCACCCCACGACGCTTGACTGCAAAAGAGAAAGATGATGATCTAGAGACAAGATTATGCTTGGTATTTCTTTTTCTTCGTCTGCTTTCATCCCGAGAGTTTTTTTTTCGGACGTGATTGCGTTGTGCCTGTTTACAGCAGAGCTACGTTCTTGTGCCGTTAGGCCGACACATCCGACTACTGCATGAATTTGTTGACCGGGTTAATCTTCCCGGGGTGCTTGTAGTTTTAAAACATCAATGTGAGAAGGCAGCCCATAGAGGAAGTTATCTCATGATTAGACCAATTCTAGAAAACTTGAGCCTCAAGCGTCACATATTCTCTAAGGCCAGACTGGACAATGGGCATTTGCACTGCATAAGAAAACTCCCACAGTAACACAGAATTACTCATTTAACTCGGTTAGTTTACTACACAAAAACAAAACAGCTGGACTTATTTAGTTTCCGTGATTTATGTCTATAACTCAACTACTACTTTACAGAGGGGTGGACCAGTAAAGAGGGCTGGATCTCAATCGTGTACTTTAAGGGCAACGGAGAAAGTAGCGTATAATTCTCAGCTGCTACCGTACAATGACGTTTGTGGGTTAGTGATAGTGCAGGCAGTCGTATAATCTCGACATAGCGGTTTCGATGTCAGTCACGGGCGATTAGGGAACAGACGGCTTTGTGTTGACTTTCACAATGGTATAAGCGTCGGCTGTTCATAAAACAGTAGCACATCTCTAAACGTAAAATTACCTAGAAAATCTCAAACCGACAATAAATTCTGGGTAGGATGGCGACGTCCTGTAAATGAAATGTAGCCAACGGTAAAGACACATCACAACAGGTTGCCGGGAAGGTTAACCAAATCAACAAATGCCTGAAAAAGTCATATGTAGCGGCCGAAAGGCTCAAATATCGCAGCTCTGCTGTAAATAGAAACAACACAATGACGTTTGAAACAAACATTTCGGACGAAAGAAGAAGAAGAAACAAGTTGTTCCATTGCATGCGTATGGGTGAGAAGATTTAGCTATTAGGTTGTTCATAGTAGACTGGGGAAAGAGGCATAGACAGACAGAGAGAAATGATTCTGGGCGAAATGAGACTGTGACATGGAAGTATATCATCAGCAGAGAAATGAGACTGTGGTATGGAAGTATATCATCAGCAGAGTTGATAGAGAACACCAAAGACATAGATCTGTGGAGAGACATGAACGCCTGCGACAGCCGGCAGGGCACATGATAGTGAATCAAAGTATGCGTGGTTCACTGATGTAATGGTTACTTGTGCTATGTAGATTATTTTTATCACAGCTTTCAAATCTACAAGCGACGTTTGTCAAATCAAGTTCATTTCTAAATGTTGTGACGTCAGATGTATGACGTTTCTTAAATGTGACAACCTCTTTAACGATTGCATAAGTTACGAGTAACACAGAACGTTAACAGAACATTTAAGCTGACAGAGAAATTACAATTCCCGAATGTTAAGGAATATAACAAGGGAACACATAACACCGAGAGCTAATGAATACAGAAAGTAGGCAGGGATATAGACTGTTGACAAGGAGTATAGAAAGTTGATAGGGAACATAGTTGACAAAGACCGCTAAAGGGCGCAGTGGGATGTCTGTGAAATCTGTTTACAGTGTATACAGAATACAAAAGATCAAGTTGAAAAGGAGCACATAAAGTTGGCAGGCAACACACAATAGTGACAAGTAGAACAATATATTGACAGGGAACACATAAACTTGACAGGAACACAGAATATTGACAGAACATAGATTTGATGTGTGTCAAAGCTCAAATCTGTGTAATAATAAACAGTTACAAGAATACAATAAAACGTAACATTGAAAATCTGGTAAACATTTCTCATAATGAAACCTTGTGTCCTCAGATATGCACTTTGAAGGCAAAGATCTACGTCACCGAAAGCCAGTCACCGACTCATTCTGAACCTGCCAAAATGACGTCAATGACAAAGAGACGCGTGACAACCCATTATAACCTGTGCCACCTCGACAATGACGTCATGTGACAACTCAATGCAGCCTGTTACGTCGGCCTAATGACGTCTGCGATGGTGAACTATTTCACAACCCAGTACGGCCCACACCATCACGGCAATGACGTCTGCCAGGAAGAGCTCTTTGACAGCCCAGTACCTCTCATACCACCACAACAATTACGTCTGCGATGGAGAGATCTTTGACAACCCAGTACTACTTATACCACCACAACAATGACTTCTGCTAGGAAGAGCTCACTGACAACCAGTACAACCCATACCACCACAACAATGACGTCTGCCAGGGAGCGCTCTTTGACAACCCAGTACCTCCCATACCACCACATCAATGACGTCTGCCAGTGAGAGCTCTTTGACAACCCAGTACCTCCCATACCACCACAACAATGACGTCAGCCAGGGAGAGCTTCTTGACAACTCTGTACCTCCCATACCACCACAACAATTACGTCTGCGATGGAGAATCTTTGACAACCCAGTACCTCCCATACCACCACAACAATGACGTCAGCCACGGAGAGCTCTTTGACAACCCAGTACCTCCCATACCACCACAACAATGACGTCAGCCAGGGAGAGATCTTTGACAACCCAGTACCTCCCATACCACCACAACAATAACGTCTGCCAGGGAGAGCTCTTTGACAACCCAGTACCTCCCATACCACCATAACTATGACGTCAGCCAGGGAGAGCTCTTTGACAACCAGTACTGCGCATATCATCACACAGACGTATGCCTTGGAAAGCCAAATACTTCATACCCAATCTGCACAATGTTTTTTCCCCCATGAGAAGCTCAATGACAAGATGTCTTATATAATAATATATAATAATTTGCCCTGGCTGTGTGACCATCACATGGCCAGTCTTTCCTTCCCCTAGCGAACGACAAGTGCAGGCATCAAACCCTCGTCCGGTGCCCTCGAGCTGAAGTTGTTGTTGTTGTTGTTGTTGTTGTTGTTGTTGTTGTTGTTGTTGTTGTTTTTGCATATCCCATTTGCAGGATATCGCTGTCAACACCAACATTTTACTGCTGTTGTTGATGTCTTGGCAACTTTACAGTCAGTAATTTCCCATTGCTTTCTGAAAGGCCGGCTCCCTTACCAACACGTTAAACCCCAGCGCAACGAGGTCTGCTGCAAAATTGTCTTACTTCTCCTTAAATAGGGTATACCTGACCCCGCAATGATCATCTTCTTATAGTCCATGCCATGTGGCGTTGGTGATCATGTCTGTCCACAACCTTCGGTCTCGTGTACTGCCAATCTTATAATAGTCCATACCGTATGGCGTTGGTGATCATGTCTGTCCACAGCTATCTGTCTCGTGTACTGCCAAACTTCCTATAGTCCATGCCATGTGGCGTTAGTGATCATGTCTGTCCACAACCTTCTGTGCATTGCCAATCTTTTCTGATAGCGATGTTTCTCCATGTGACGATGTCAAACTGTCTTCTCGCCACAATCGTAAAGAGAACAAATGTAAACAAAGAAACACGAACGACACTGAAAGAAAGATGAAGTATCTCATTTATAAGAAATATCCCATATAGACACAGTATCATTGATTGGCTCATCAAAACCTTCTTAAGTTTAACTTTTGTAAACAAACTACAAATTATTTATGAACACCTTCTTAGAATATCAACAGTTCTCTTTGTCCATGGCTTGGTCACTTTGGCTGCTGATAGATATCGGTTGTCTCACTCCTGGGCATATACAGTAGACATGCCCATCCACGTTCTTGACTTACAACTGTTTTATAGGATGCTATAGCCCAGGCTTTCGTTGAAAGTATTGGTTCATGGTCTGGGACGGTCTGGAGTAGGGACTTATGGTACGGCATACTCAAACTCCTTGACTCGGACGCACTTGCAAGCATCACCACACAGAGATCTTGTATATTGTATCTATGGAACAAGGCGTCACACAGGATCAGTATAAAAGTGTCATATACAAATCTTATTTGGTACTGCAGGCTAGCGAACCGATCTTGGAGGGGAAAGATAGCCGAAACGAGTCAGCTCCAGACCTGATCACCAACCATCAAACAATAGCAGCCACTAAGGGATAGTGCTGTCCTTGACGGAAGCCTGGGATATAGTGTCCTCGCTGTTGCAAGTCATGGGCTCAGAAGTCAGCACCGGAAGAAATCCTTGTTGAAGGACCAAGCCAGAACCCCACACTATTCCCACTGGTTATCTCCCATATTCACAACTACATTGCACTCCCTAAGTAGATCCACATCTTCTTCAGTGTTGTTCCAGTTATCAAATTCATCTGTTCACATTTGTTACAAGCATGCACTTTACTACAGTCGATAGCCTATCAAACATTAGGAATCAAGTTTTAAACTATAAACAGTGAGATATTCACAGACACAAACAATATAAACAGTGAGATATTCACAGACACATAAAATATAAACAGTGAGAGATTCACTGACACATAAAATATAAACAGTGAGATATTCACAGACACATAAAATATAAACAGTGAGAGATTCACAGACACATAAAATATAAACAGTGAGATATTCACTGACACATAAAATATAAACAGTGAGAGATTCACAGACACATAAAATATAAACAGTGAGATATTCACAGACACATAAAATATAAACAGTGAGAGATTCACAGACGTGTTCAAGGACTCACATGGAGAGGACTGGAGGGGGGGGGGGAGAGAGAGAGAGAGAGAGAGAGGCTATCCCCAAGGTAGGAGAAAGACAAGGCCCCAATTCACCCCCCACCCCCAGAAGAAGTGGGTAAACGGCCAATACCCCCCTTGGGGGAAAGGCCCATTCACCCCCCAGCCCGGGATTTTCGGAGGAGGGTAAAAGAACCCCCCCCCCCCCCACCTCCACACACATACACACACGCATTGGGGAGGAAGGGGGGAAAAGACCCATTCCCCCTCCCCAAGTTAGGAGGAGGAAAAGGTCCCATATCACCCCCAGAAAGAAATTGAAAAATGCCCCAAGAAGAAGGGGGTAGAATAAGAGGGAAACGGCAAAATCACCACATTCCCCCCCCCCTTCCCTTCCCCGAGAGAAGGGTAAAAGACCCATGCCCCCTCCCACATAAGTGAGCAAGATTAAAGCCCTATTCCCTCTCTCTACTGGTGAGGAGGGGAAAAGGAACACCCCCCTGGTGTGGAAGGGGGGAAAGCCCTTCCCCTGGAGAGCAGAGGGGAAAAACGCCGATTCTTAATTTATTTCTCACTCAGCCTTCTCTTTAACTCTCCTTCACTCAACCTTCTCTCTCTCTCCCTCACTCAGCCTTCTCTTTATCTCTCACTCACTCAGCATTATTTCTCTTCCGCACTCAGCTTCTCTGTCTCTCCCTCACTCAACCTTACCTCTCATGCTCTCACCGCCCCCCCCCCTCTCTCTCTCTCTCTCTCTCTCTCTCTCAGTCAGCCTTCTCTTTATCTCTCCCTCACTCAGCTGTCTTTCTCCCTCTTACTCAGCCTTCTCTCACACACATTCGGCCTCTCTCTCTCTCTCTCTCTCTCTCTCTCTCTCTCCCCCTTACACATGTTTCTCTCTCTCCCTCACTCAAACCTTCTCTCTCTTCATCACTCAGGTTTCTCTTTCCTTCTCTCACTCAGCCTTCTCTCTCTCTCTCTCTCTCTCTCTATATATATATATATATATATATATATATATATATATATATATATATATATATATATATATATATATATATATATCTCACTCACTCACTCAGCCTTCTCTTTCCTTCTCTCACCGCGGCAGTGGAAGAGTTGAGGGGGGCGGGGGAAGGGACAGGCAGAACACAACAGTACAGGGAGTATCTTTAATGTTGTGCAGTTTTTGAAAATAGTGCCGTTCCAAGTTTTGCATTTACCTATTACGTTGCATTGTGCTGCATGAACTCCAACAATAGGTAAATATAAAACTTGGAAAGGCAATATTTTCAAACACTGCACAGTCATTAAAAATACATCTTATATATAGCGCTTGAACTACGTGACGGAAAGCGAAATTAACACCGCAGATCTTAATCTTAAACCAGCATGGAACATTACTGAATACGAATAATACAGTTCCTGCGCGCCGATGACCGGGTAGTAGGTTCATTCCATATAGAGGTCAGTTGGACGTAAATGTCCACTTCTCGTTCAGAAAGCAATGGCAAACTACTGAATGTAAAATCGCCTAGACAAATCAAACTGGTGTAGACAGCAGTTCCGCAAGGAACATGGGGCATTGGGCAGCAGACCTGCAAGGAATATGAGGCATTGGACAGCAACTTCCTACAAGGAGTAAACATAAACAATGCATATTATAATGTTATGAAACACTCCCCCACCCACCCACACATCCAACCTTCCACCCCAGGCACACATACATTCCCCACCCACCCATCCCCATATACACATTCTTCTACCCACATACACATCCCCCACCCAAAAATACTTCCTCCAACCCACGCACACCCACACACCCTCCACCCACAACTCCCCCACCCAGCTACATAAATACATCCATCACCCACACACACATCCCCCACACACACATCTCCCCGCCCATACTCACATCTCCCCACCCACACACACATATCTGCACACATACACACATCCCCACACGCACACAATACCCGCCCACACCCCACCCACACACATCTTCCCACACACCCGCACATATTCCATCCACCCTTAAACATCTCCCACCCACACACACCCACAACCCACACACATATCTCCACCACCCTCAACTCACGCACACACCCCCATACACACACATCTCCCACATCCCTAGACACACTCCCACACACCCACACCCATATATCCACTACATACAAACACATCCCTCTAAACACCAATACCCACACCCCCACCCACCCACCAAAACATCTCGCACACATAAACACACTCCCCACCCACCCAAACACCCCCTCCTACACACACACACACACACACACACCCAGGAACACATACATTACCCCACCACCCACTCCACTTACCCACCCATCCACCACCCACACACATTACTCCACCCACGCACATGTCCCCACCCACACAACATCAGCCAGCCCATAAACACGCAAAAACCATACATCCTTCACCCACCCACACCCACACACCCCAACCATCCAGCCAAACACATCCCCCAACGACACACACACCCTACCTACCCACACATCCCGCACCCCCCCACACTTCCACCATCCTCCCACACAAATCCCCCACCTACATACACATACACAACCCACACAAATCTCCCACCCACACATGCATCTCCCAACCCACCCACACATTCCCCCTTCCACTCACACATCTCCCACCCACACACTCCCACGACCCACACATAAATCCCCTACCACACACCCCAACATTCCCTCAACACACATATCACCCACCCACACACACCCATAAACATATTTCCCACCCATCTCCCAATGCACACACATCCACCACACCCATACACACACCCCACATAACTACCCACATACCCCCACCCACCCACCCACACATCCGACATCCACCAAAACCCGCACCCACAAACCCAAACACACATTCCTCACCCACACATCGCTCACCCACACATCCCCACCTACCCTCACATCCCTCACCCACACACACATCTCTTCACCCACCCACACATCCCCCATCAACCCACACACCACCACAAACATACAACGACCACCCACACCCACCTCTTCACCCCCCACACATCCCCCATCCACCCACACACCCCCACAAACATCCCTCGACCACCCACACCCACCCACCAATCCTCCACCCACACACATAACTCCACCCACACACACACACATCACCCATCCATATACACAGACACCCACACCCATTTCACACTCCAAACACACACAAACACAGATCCACCACACCTCCCTGCAAATACACCCACACACCTACCCACACTATCATAAGAATGATTGAAATTCCAGCTGGCGGAAATCTTCTTCTTCTTCGCGTTCATCCGGTGTGGTTTTTTTTTCTTCCAGATGCGATTGCGGTGTGTCTGTTATGCGCCCTTGGGTCGAAACTCGTAGGGTAACACATCCGGCTTTAGCGTGCTTTTTTGACCAGGTAGCATTCCTGAGAGACTCTCATTGTAGCGGTACCGTCTACAAAACAGCTGGCCAAGTTGGAACGGTCGAAGACAACGATCGTCCCTCAAAGGAAGGCAGGGACAGTCCATGGCATTTTCCGCCATCCAGGGTGGCTTCCATAATTCCAGGGCCGGCACATAGCGCCCTGTGCTGGGCTCACCGAGGGAATCGTCACGTCCTGCTCATGGCTGCTTTAATTCCTCACTTCAATATATTGGGCATTTCGTTCGCCCCGGGCCGTTCCCGCATGTCGCGGAAAAACTTGATAGTTTCGATCGATGAAAAACAAGACCCGACATTCGTCTGCAAAAACAGGCAATCCTTCGATCAGCAGGAGACTGAGGAACAAAATACGTCGCAAAAACTGTCTGCACACGGTCGGCATTTCTGTATGATGTGGGTTGTTCGAGAAACGTACAATGGCGCCATCCGTCTACAAGGCGGGAGTCAGCCTTTGAAGTGATAGACGGAAAGTCTGGCCAGACGTCGGATGGGGTCTTGTGATGTGGAGAAGGTTCTCTAGATCACAGACAGGAGACAATTTCCCAGATGAAAGGGGACACCAGCCAGATGTTCACATTGGATTGGGAAAAATAAAGAGAAAAACAACTTCTCGACGCCTCTGCGTCTAGACAATTTGGTGACGTCACTCAAGCCCCGATATAAAACCAGTTGAGGTAAACAAGTTGGAGGAGTCGACCAAAAATTCTGAAGTGTTAAAGATCGGCGCAGTATTCCGAGTTGTGTTAATTGAAAGAGACTATAGTATCAAATTGTTGATAATGTATCGGCGGACATAGATCCAGTCTGTGATTGCATAGTCTCAATCATCAACCGGAATAGGCATATGGTATTCTATTAATCATATCTAACTTAGAGTATGATTAGTAATAGAGTACAGTACTGTGCGGTGATAGAATGTATTATAGGTGCGGTGATAGAATGTTCTAAAAGTGCGGTGCTAGAAAGTATTATAGGAGCGTCGGCACTAGTGTCCTATTGTATGGCTTTAACTAGCTTGTGTGATATATCATTTTACTCAGGGAGTTGAGGACAATGTAGTGGGATAATAATTAGAGAGATTGAGGATGGCTGGGAGGGAGGAAGGGAATGTGAAAAGGTAGGATCTTCAAGTAGAGCATCTGCTGGGTTTCTACCCGTTCCTTTATTCTTTCCTGGTGTTGCCATGTATCAGACCAATGTGATGAGCTATTTGGCCGTATGACAGAGATCGGATCTCTGTTAGAGATCTGAGTGCTGCTATTGGCCTACACTCACCTAATTACGGTCAGGATTTAGTTGCTCTCACCATGATGTTCTCTACTCAACAGGTCCCACTTGAGTGTGCGATGATTTATTACGAAGAAGCAGTTTTAAAGTTTTATACAATGATGGCTCACGGAATGAAGACAGAGGTTACTGAGAGGCTTTTACACGGGGCTCAGAACCTAGTTGGTCTGCAGAAACCTGGCTTCTGCTGAGCCGGACTTGATGAACATAAGTGTTGTGATTACTGAGTGATAAGCTTAATCACCGAAGATTCATAACTCATATACCAAGGATATATATATATATACATCTACCTAAAAACATTAATAGGTTGTTTTTTAAAGATGGGTAAAAATTTTATAATCAGAGACTTGTGAACAGTAGATTTTCCCAAGTTACATTTCAGTTAATTGAAAGATTCTCTGTTCAACAAACATTATTAAACAGAGTAACTTCACCGTGTTTGTTAGAGTGAAGACCAAGATCGAACAGTGTCTAACTGAAGACCAGCATCCTGTTTGTTCGAGCGTTATCGGAGAAAGTCGTCACGTGGACGGAGAAACATCTTCTGGGTGAGGTTCACTGTCTGGAATACATGGTGCTGTTGTGTGCTCAGCACAGTGATGTAACAGACTTTGCTCTTGATTCACTGGTCTGATTCACTGGTCTGATTCTACATACACATTAGAATATTCGACACATATTCTACACATTACACACACACACCTCTCACACACATACTCTTTGTTTTAATAAATTAATTGTTGTATTTATTTGTTAAAGCTAGAGTTGTTGAGTATGTTGTGTTGGGGAAGAATGAGAGGGGGCATGATCCAGGGGTGAGTGAGAGTAAGAAAGAGGAGTCTACAGACTTAGGGAGTTTTGTGGACGGATTCTGGTGGTTTCTCTAGGACAATAATATTGGGTTAAACAATTGTGGGTGTTGATTCCCCTCACTCCAGGGACGACACTAAAGTAATAAAGGATTACTTAACTACGACATCGCACAAACCAGACAGGTCTGCAGACGGTATCCACTCAGCGAGTTTTCGGTTCGGACAAGTGCTTGTCGTTGTGCCCGTCAGAGCTGTTCCAGGCACGACAGACATTCGGAAACTACCTAGTTAGAGCTGTTCGTAACAAGAGCGGCATTCGGAAACTAGGTAGTCAGAGCTGTTCCTAGCACGAGAGACATTCGGACGAGACATTTCACTCGGACGTAAATGCGTAGTGCCAATTTTTATTTTGCCACCCGTAGGACGGCACTTCCGGCTTCGGTGGGAATTTTTTAATGAGGTTAGCCTTCCTCAGGTTTCGAGACCACGTTAGACTTGTTGTGATGTCGCCCACATCTCAGCTGGTTAAGATATAACGGTCAACGACATCATGGTCAACCCTCAAGGGAAGGCAGGGGCAGACCATGGGCATTCCCTCACTATCCATGGAGGCTTCCATAATTGCAGAGCCGGCACATATTGCTCTGAGACTGGGCTCACCCAAGGAGTTGCTACGTCCTGCTCAAGACTGCTTTAGTTCCTCACTTCCATGTGTTGGGCATCACGATTGCCACTGGTCGCTCGAGCACACACCAGGAACGGTCAGACTTCGGGCGACATCCACTCGGTAAGCTTTTGCTTTTGACTTCGGACCACGCAATGGATTCGCTAGCCGTGCGTTCCATTTCGTGTTATTGAGACGTTTTCCCACTTTTGTCTACACTCTCTATGAGTGATAAAGACAGTTTTCGTAGCCATTTCATTCGACTGGGGCACTTTTCTGCCTTTTAGTACTCGCTCACGAGGTATATGCTGCCGGCTCAGCACCTTACCTTCGTGCAGCAGTGAACGAGAAACGGCCAGGCCCTCTCATCCGCGAATCCCTGATATCCCCTAGCTGAGAGCCTTCGAACAAGTATCAGAACTGGGCATGTAGCGTGCTCAGTATCTCACCTCTATTTTTCGGTAGGTGGGTATCGGCACGGCTCTCACATCCGAGGGTTTGTGGCTTAGAGGCGTTCAGCCTAAACCCTCGACAGAGAACCTTAGAGTACTGTCCGGACCAAGAAATTCTGCCTTCGGGCGCCTGATTTAAACTTTTGACTGCTATCCTCAGTCTACCTGCAGAGCAGCATGTTGTGTCTCTCTTAGTGTGGCCCCTATCCCATAAGCTGTCCTATATGTAGTTTTCATCCATCGGCAAGCACATGGGGTCGATGGGACACGCAAGCTCCCCCACCACGGCAAGGTGGAGAAACATCGGGGGAGCTGCTGGCGGAATTGAAAGATTATTATCCCTGCGCTTGGAAACCACTTGTAGTGTTGCCACCATTATCACTGCATATGCATCAACACTCACTTCCTCTGATGATGTGAAGGATTTATTCTATGAGGAATTAGACTCTGTGGTCTAGGCAGTACCACAATCTGACAACATGTATATACTCGGTGATTTTAATGCTCGAGTGGGCAAGGACTCGAGTTCATGGCCAGTGTGCCTTGGAAAATACAACAACAGTCACATGAATGACAATGCGCAAAGACTGCTGGAGGATAGAGGACTGCAAGAGGATAGAGGTGGGGTGGATCCGAAGAGAATGGTTGCTGTTTCTGGATCGGTCTCGGCTGGCAAAGATTAGTTTCATCTTCGTGCCAGGACATGCGGTAGTACAAGAAAATGAGCGGGCTGACAAGCTCGCAGGTGAGGCTACGGTGGAGGGCGGACGCGCCATGGACCAGGCTGACATTCTGAATGCTCTACGAGAAGTAAGACTTTTGCGTGAACCAAGTGATGACTGTGAATCTACAACCATGGCCAGACAGAGAACAGCAAATTAAAAGAGGGGTGGCCAAACAAGAACACTACGCAGGAAGCCAAAGAAGATTGATAAACCACGCAGAACTCGTGTCGTTAGCCGCTACACGCTGCGGGATTTGCTGAGGAGGGGATCCGAGCACTTATGGACTGAATGGTTCAATGTGCAATGAGGATGATCTGTCCGACTAACTAACCAACTAAAGACTGCTGGAACATTGCACCAGAAACAACCTATGTATTACACACTCTTTTTTTTTAAACAAAAGAGCGGCATAAGGTCACATGGAAACACCCATGATCTGGCCATTGGCATCAGCTAGACTTAATCATCACACGGAGACAACATTTGAACCAAACATCATTAACTCGAAGTTACCACAGTGCTGACTGCGATACGATCATTCTTTAGTTGTTGCAGGGGTTAGACAGAGACCAAAGAGTGTCTACTCGACTGAATGCAAATCTAGCCCCAGGATTAATATTAACACCCAAGATCCTGATAAGTGTTTTGAGTTCCAGTGAAGTGAAAAGCGGGGTAAACTTAAGGAAACTCTTTATAAAACAGCGGTAGGGGTTTAAGGCACTGTGGATCATAAGAGGCAGGATTGGTTTGCGGCAAACAGCCAGAAACTGCAGTCCTTGATTGACAAAAAGAAGATAGCTCTCTTAAGAAACAAGGAAAGAACGTTGCGACACACTCTCAGTGAGCTGAAGCAAGCTAGGAAGGATGTGCAAAAGGCTGCCAGGCAGTGTGCAAATGACTATTGAATCAAGTTATGCGAGTACATTCAAAATGCAAGTGATAAGAGAAACACCAGAAGCAGGTATGCAGGGATAAAGACGGCCTGTGGTCTAATGATCAAAAGAAGTGCACCACTGCAAACCTTGACTGGAGAGATCATCACTGATAAGAAACAGCAGATGGATAGATGGGTAGATCACTATTTGGAGCTTTACTCAAGCGACTCCAAACTAGCGGATGATGCCCCAACGCCATAGAGGCCCTGCCAACTTTGGACCACCTGGACACAGTTCCCACCATAACAGAAGTTAAATATGCTATTAATGTACATTCATCTGGCCAAGCTCCAGGTAAGGATGGGATTCCAATAGCCCCGGGAAGGTTAACCCGCTAAACAAATGCCCGCAGAAGCCGGATGTGTCGGCCTAACGGCGCAAGAACGCAGCTTTGCTGTAAACAGGCACAACGCAATCACCTGCGAAAAAAAAAGACACACCCACTCCACAAAACCACCAGCTAATAAAGCTGGTGTTTTTTTTGTGTGGAGTGGTTGTGTGTGTGTGTGTGTGTGTGTGTGTGTGTGTGTATATATATATATATATATATATAACACCGCATAGAGATGATGATAGAGATATAGCACAACGGTGACTGCTAATGGGCCATAGAGAAAGAGAAGAATAAAAAGAACACAAAGAGAACCTCATCCTATCTCCACGGTTAACAAGACAAGAAAAGGTTTAAGACAACAGAAGAAATTCAGGACTTTGGCGAGGAACTGTGCCTTAAAGCACATTCTAGACAATGGATCATTGAGGTGGGCTCGACCATCATTAATGAATAAAATAAATAATGATTAACATCACTTGGACAGAAAAAACTAACAATAACACATCATTAACAATTATAATGAATTCTTTATTGAATGAATCTAATGGTCTGAAAGTAAATGGAAACCCAGGCACAACACATGTTTGATGTGATTACAGTAATAGGAACCTATGTTCCCACAGTGAGAGTCACTGCTGCCAAACATCCATGGTCGCATGACCGAGTACCCACTCCACAGATCAATAAGAACATAACAAAGGAATTTCAGGGCTAGTAATAATGATAATAAAGATGGATGCTCTATTGGTCTCACCCCAGAGCTCTGTAGTTAACGCGTACAGTAAATGGAACTCAAAAATCCCACGGTAATGATAACTGCTGCCTGGCATTATCAACAGTGAGTGGTCTCTGGTCGATAGGATGACCTCAGTCATGTCCAGCCGAGTCTGTGGGTACTTTCAGTACCCACCGAGACACTCACATCCACAAGCTAACTGGAACAAGCACAAGAAAAGGTCACAACCCAGCCACAAACATACTTAGTCGTGGTCAGGGGCACAAACATTGATTGGAAGAACTCAACCAACCAGTCAAGCAAAAAAGAAAACCTGCAACCCTAACCACACAGACATAAACCAGGGTATGGAAAGCTCAACTATTGGGTCAAATGGATGGAAGATAAAAATGGGTGGGGGGGGGGGGGGGGGGGTTGGAGGTGAGGAAAATGGGGGTAAGGAAGACCCAGGAACGCTCCCTCCACTATGATTGAGGAGTCACATCCTCCAGCGTCTTACTGGGATGTTATTCACTGCAGGCCATAATCTGCAAATTCTCTTCACCCTGTTTCGCTTCTTCACAGGTTTATGCACCTGAATCAATATTTGTGACACGGCCTGGTCACACTTGCTGCCCCTATATGTTCTTGCATGGAGATGGTGTGTTGGGGGACAGTTCCATTCCCCCTCAAGACTTAGGGCCGATCTGGCCTCAGCCAGGGCTGCAAGAGAATTCAATTGCTCGGTCCAAATCTGCCCCAATATTGGCCGTGTAAATTACCCAGCTCTACTCAGCTAAGAAACAACAACTGGAGGTTACATACACAGATGTGTTTGTGGTCAAGTAATCAAGCCGTCTGCCTCACGCTCCAAAGATCTTGTATTCGTGTCTGACGTGTGAACCACGAGTATAATTTTCCCCTAGGGTCATTGCTGGAGCTCTGAAGTTCTTGACGTGTGCGATGCTCTCGGCAGGCAGAGTAAACCAGAGTGGGTATACCCGTTGCATCGAAGTCGATCCTCACTTTATTCTTTATCTGAGAGAGAGAGAGAGAGAGAGAGAGAGATAGAGAGAGAGAGAGAGAGAGAGAGAGAGAGAGACAGAGACAGAGAGAGAGAGAGAAGGACGTACACAGACTATCTTGATATTCCTACATTAGGCAACAGGACGCTAATGGAATCGAACTCGCATCATAAAAGACGGAGATGCTACACCTTACCAACACTGTGTCTGGCACCAGGTCTGTAACTCATCGCGTGCCTATCAACTCGCCACAAGTTGACGATCTCAGTTGAGACTGTGGCTATAGTAGTCAGCAATGGTTTATGTCACATGTTTCACCTCATGTGCGCTGAGTGTGGGTTGCGATAGATTGATCCACATGTTTCCATTTGCCTGGTATTGAGTTCTTGAATAACTGATTGCAATATTGAATTATGAAGTCTCTGACTTGATGTGGGTGTCAGAATCTTCTAGTCTTCATCTCCCCCGTCTGACGGCAACGACCTGGTACGACCGTGAACTTGTCCAACAGTTACTACGCAGGTGATGGCCAGGGGTCAGCGTGGTGCACAGAGACCACGAGAGCGGAAAGCAGAGCCAACGAGGGAATCACTGCTGGTAGCTCAGACAGCCTAGGACCTCGAGACTGGACGAACGTGAAAGAGTGTTGCTATGTCTGAGTCGATGCTTGATGGAAGAAAGCCTGTATGCTTTGTTGAGTAGAGTAAAGATTGAGTCAGTGTTATATTCCATTGTATTTATGAATTGATATATTGCGTTGTACGTTTCTGGAAATGGCATTATCGCTAACATTGAGCGATGCCTGATATGACTGTGTGTTGAGAAGTGCGATTAAAGTATTTGAGTTATATTGCTGTGTGTTTGTACACTCATTAGGTGTGTGTGAGTGAAACTGAAACCACAACCCACATTGTGGGGCTGGTCTGGTTTGCTAGATCAGTTCCGCGTCTAGCGTTCGTTGTCTCGGATGGCTGTGTGAGGTGCACCAAAATGGGATCTTCCCAGCCAACGTGAGTTAGCGAGGCAGGCGTATCAAGAATGTAACCGCATCGTGCAGCCAGGGTCGGGGTTTGAGCGGGCAAAAGAGCAAAATTTGTACGACCGTTCGACAAAGTCTCGATAAGCGCCCACTCTCTCTCTCTCGATGAGTAGTGGGCCTGCAGTCAATAAGCTGGTATAGCTTTTATTTTCGGTCAGTCCTGCCGGCGTAGCTTGAAAGCTCGTCGGTAGGCGTCCAGTGGTTTTGCATGTATCACCTTGTACCGGGAGGGCGCGCTTTAGCGATGCTACTCTTGACTTGCGTGTGCGTGAATAGTCCGTCTGTCCGATAGATATCTGGTTGATCCTGCCAGTAGTCATATGCTTGTCTCAAATGGCTGTGTGAGGTACACCAAAATGGGATCTTCCCAGCCAACGTGAGTTAGCGAGGCAGGCGTTTCAAGAATGTAGTCATATGCTTGTCTCAGCTTTAGCGATGCTACTCTCGGCTTGCGTGTGCATGAACGTCTGTCCGGTCAGTCGCCATGTGCACATTTGCGCTGGAGAGGCTCAACCGTAAATCGGGAGATCTGCTCGCAACTTAGACGAGCAGCATCTTTTGTGGGCAGTTTCTCGCCTCATGTTTGTGTGTGGTCTGCTCTGGCGGTCAGTCCGTCTTCGGTGAAGGAAATCGTGTTGATCCTAAAAGTAATCATACGCTCATTGCTTGTCGCTACGCTTGTCTTAAAACTGAAAATTAAAGGAATCGACGGAAGGGCCCGGGGCTCCCGAGAGCCAATATAAACAGGGATAACTGGCCGTGGCAGCCTAACGTCCACTGCATCTGTGTCCGTCTTCCAGTCGTCTTGCCATGCTCGCCACTGGAGCCAGACGGCCACAGACGAGGGAGCGGGGACGAGGGTGTTGCGCGACCACCTCCTCGCTATACAAAACCAAAAGCGCAAGTCATTCGTTCCTCATAAAATCAAAGATGTAGTGTAATGAATGGTCATCGTCAATGAATGGTCAACGTCATTCATGATGGACGAACATAGTGAGTGTTTTCACGCCTGTTAGTGAACACGAGCCTTTGGTCATCTAATCAAGACCCTGACAGGAGTGAACGTGGGAAGCTCATCCGTGTTTGGACCATATGAGTTAGGAGTGAACGTAGGTGCATCGTCCGTGTTTGGACCAGAAGAAAGACGAGTAATCGTGGATACTTCGTCCGTGTTTAGACCAGAAGAAAGACGAGTAAACGTGGGAAGCCCGACTTTTGAACGACAGATGAAAGATAGGATTGAACGTGAGTGCATCGTCTGGCTTTTAAATCAAATGTAGAAACATACGTGTGAAGTGATTGAACGTGTAAGATTTCGTCTGTGTTTGAACCATACATAAAACAGAGTGTAAGATATGTGTTAAGATGCAATGGAGTGAAAAAGTTCTGTGAAGTAAACGAAAGCATCGGAGAAGAAGTCATACTGAATTGAAACTTGAACGGACGTCGAGACGACTATACAAACATACTTGATTGCATACAAACCTATTACACTTATGCGCATAGATTCTTGGATGTACAAGAGATACAGCATGCAGGGCGTTGCGCTACCTTCTTGATTTTCCAACCATTAAAGAGAGAATACAAGGTTGCAGGGCACGCGCCTACCTCAGAATTAACGCAAACACACAACATCCACTGCATAGTGAAATTAGGAAGGTGAAGAGCAGCAGGTTAAAAAGAGGACGGTCGTGGATGGGTCAAGCCGAAGACATTCTTCAACAGGTGTGTTCACTTGAGGACTTAGAACCTGGCGAGGAGTGGATGCAAGTGCCAACAGACTTCTGCACATCCTTTTCAGTTTGCATCCAACTAGATAGAAAATGCAGACAAGAAAATCCGGCTGCTGTTGAGGCTGAAGTACAAGCGTTGATTTTCGAGAATTCGCTACACGGTGACGCGGTCATCTACACAGATGGGTCAGTCGTCCGACATGTGAGAAGCTCAAGGGCCTTTACAGCTCGGGCCGGAGGGAGAATTGTAAAGGAGGACTCTGGTGCTTTCACTGAAACCACAAGTAGCCTGACCATGGAAGTCATGGCAGTAAGTAAAGCAATAACATGGCTCGAGACACAGACATTCACTAGGGCTTGTTTCCTTAGCGACTCAATGAACATGATCAAGAGGATAGAGGAGGGGTCGATCCGAAGAGAATGGTTGCTGCCTCTGGAGCGGTCTCGACTGGCAAAGATTAGTTTTATCTTCGTGCCAGGGCATGCGGGAGTACAAGGAAATGAGCGGGCTGACAAGCTCGCAGGTGAGGCTACTGTGGAGGGCGGACGCGCCATGGACCAGGCCGACATTCTGAATGCTCTACGAGAAGTAAGACTTTTGCGAGAACCAAGTAATGACTGTAAATCTACAACAATGGCCAGACTGCGAGAACAGCAAATTAAAAGAGGGGTGGCCAAACAAGAACACTACGCAGGAAGCCAAAGAAGATTGATAAACCAACACAGAACTGGCGTCGTTAGCCGCTACACGTTGCGGGATTTGCTGAGGAGGGGATCCGAGCACTTATGGACTGAATGGTTCGATGTGCAATGAGGATGATATGTCGACTAACTAACTAACTAACTAACTAACTATTACACTTAGCTGACAACACACACACCACAAAAATATACACATACTAATATTTTCTCTTTCCAAAAGTAAACAGGGTTTTCATCTGAAATTGCAAAGTACTAAAGTCCTTTTCCTGACTGTAGAAGACCAAGCATCCCTTCTCTGGTGCAGTTACCAACAGAATTCCAGAGTTTCAAAATACCAGTGTCACTTAAGTATTTTTTTTCTTATATACTAAAAGTTATAGAGACTATCCCGAAAGAGTTAAGAAAGGACTATCACTATATGGAAGCCAAAATTATGGCACATTTCCTATTAGATGAAGCAGGGTACAGAGAACAGTTTGCTAAGTTATCTCCAAAAGCAACACAAACGTTCTCTGACTACACTTTAGTAGTACAGGATGTATTTAGTAAGTGATTATCATCAGCTAAAATTGATAACAATTTTAATAAGTTGAAAGATCTGATATTAAGAGATAAAATTATCTCTTGTCTATCACCACCCTTTTCAAAATTTTTGCAAGAGTGCGAATGTGAGAGTGTACAGCAGATTGAAAAACGTGGTTCGGCATACTTTACAGCAAATAAATATTGTTTTACAAATGTGCTGAAAGACACTGAATTCGTAGCTGCTGCTACCTATGAAAGATCAAAACCAAATACTTACAACAGACAAAAACCTTTTAGGCAAACTGCTGGTAACAATTATCGTTGTAAATATTGTAATTATCAACACAATGAAAGTGAGATGTGTGACAAACACCCTGGGTATCTTACATACTTGCAGAATTATATAGACAAGCAAGACCAAGAGAGAAAAAACTACAAACGATTAACCAAATGCTACCTTTGCAAAGCGTACAGCCACTGGCGTCATGCATGTAAAGGAAAGAAGATGACAAGAAAAGCCAACGCGGCAATGTTTGATAGCTCTTCCTCTGATGAAGAACTAGTAGAGAGTCAACATCCAGCTAATGCAGCTGAAACCATTGATGTATTTCATCTGGAGAAATTCACAACCTGTAACCGCTTCCATGAAGATGGTGTTTTAACATGCGGCCACTCCATACCAATAGCAAATGAGGAAGCCAATCTAGTTACAGATTCGAAAGGCAAGCTTAATATCCATCAAGGTTATGTTAAAGGCAAATTAGCCAGTGTTTTACGTGATAGCGGAAGCACCCTCATTGGTTTGAAGAAAGACTTTATCTTACCTGCAGATTACACAGGCAAACATGTGACATGCAGAACTTTCTCAGGAAATATTGAGAAATACCCACTTGCATGGGCATATATTCAAACGCCATTCTTGACAGGCAAGATTAAATGAGCAGCATTATGTAACCCATGTTGTGATATAATTATTGGTAAACCGCCAGAAGTGCATGATTTTGTAACATCTTGCTGTAAAAGTGCTTTATCAAATGCAGTAACTAGATCAGCTGCTGAATTACAATCTCAGACCAACCAAACTGAGACCTTAGAACTATTAAGTCCAAGTATAACACCTCTTAAGAACATGAGGGAAGATTTTGTGAAGGCACAAAAGGCCGATGTATCATTAGAAAAATATTTTAAACTTGTGGGCCAATAGCCAAAACTAACAAAGAATGCTAGCTGGCACTTTGATTTGAAATGTGGTATCTTAACAAGATACTACACAAAAGATGCCAATACCATTGCACAAACGGTGTTACCAACTGAACACCGCAAAAAAGCATTGCAACTAGCACCTAGCATACCTTTTGCAGGGCATATGGCCTATGCCAAAACCAGAGCAAGGATACTAACGCAGTTCTACTGGCCCAAATTCTGCAGTGAAATCAAGCAGTACTGTAGATCGTGTGACATCTGCCAGAAGCTGGTGAAAAAAGGGAAACACCCTCAAGCAGAACTACAAACAACAGATCTTGCAATTAGGCCGTTTGAGAAAATCTCAATAGATATCGTAGGTCCTTTAAACCATGTTACATCAAGAGTGTATAAGTATATTCTAACTGTAATTGATCTATGCACACGTTGGCTAGAGGCGAACCCGCTTAGAAATATTACATCTAAGGATGTTATAGAAGTCTTTTTCCAGATCTTTGCGAGGATAGGTTTCCCTGATACAATTCTATCTGATATTGGAAGCCAATTTATTTCTGCTGCGACTCAAGCCTTTAACAAAATGCTAGGCATTAAACAGTGCTTCAACAGCCCCTATCACCCTCATTCAACGAGTATCATAGAGAAGATGAATGGTGACTTGAAACATATGTTAGCGAAAGTCACCCAAGAATGCCCAAATGACTGGGACACCTTTTTACCTGCCACACTTTTCGCTTACCGAGAAGTACCTCACTCTAGCACTGGTTTTTCACCTTTTGAGTTAGTATATGGTGCAAAACCACGCGGCCCATTATCAAGTTATCATACTTTGTTAACGGAACTTGATAATGAACAGAAAACAATGTCACCGAACGAGCATGTAACAACATTACGTGACAGGATCATGAAATCATGCATATTGGCTAAAGAATCATTAAGACAATCTGGTGCCATCTACAGAGAATATGCCAACAGAGGAAATAGGACAATAACACTGACACCAGGACAGGACGTACTACTTCTATTGCCCAGTGACAAACACCTCCTAACAGACTCGTGGCAAGGACCTTTCAAAATATTACGACGTATTTCGACTGTAGACTACAAAGTAACAATAAACAACAAAAACAAAATATTTCA
The DNA here is from genome assembly GCA_963921405.1 of Cepaea hortensis. NCBI lineage: Eukaryota > Metazoa > Mollusca > Gastropoda > Stylommatophora > Helicidae > Cepaea > Cepaea hortensis. Next base: position 14,298,453 of record OY992880.1, on the reverse strand, counting down.
CATTAAAATGTTGAAACACTACTACAATAGAGACGTAGACCAAGACGAGACAGCAGAAAGCACAACCGTAGTGGACCACACAGATTCAGAAGATGCAGACGAAATACCAGTCCCATCATTTGATACGGCAGACACATTTCAAGACGTCAAAATATCTCCTGATCTTTCTCAGACTGAGACCGACAATTGCAGACAACTGTTACAAGACTATAGGACCATTTTCTCCAACCATCCAGGACAGACAGATTTAGTACAACATCAAATCATACTGACGACTCACTTACCAATAAAATGCAGACCGTACTCAATGCCCAAACACTACAAGGAAAAATTACATCAAGAAATTTTAGAACTGGAGAAAAACCAAATCATTAGAAGATCACAATCGCATTATTGTTCTCCTATTGTGATTGTCAAAAAGAAGGACAACTCAATACGCCTATGCGTTGACTATCGAAAATTCAACGCAATAACACAGTTAGATTTAGAACCCATGGCTAACTGTGAGGACATACTGACATAGATGACAGGTGCCAAATACTTTACAAAACTTGACATGACGAAATGGTACTGGCAAATACCCATGACCGAAGACTCCATACACTTGACAGCATTTGCAACACCTTGGGGACTATACGAATGGTGTAAACTACCATTTGGTCTAGTCAATGCCCCAGCAACATTTGTAAGGAAGACAGGACTGCTACTGGCAGACATACCAAACATACTATCATACATGGACGACATCTGTATACACACTAGGACAATGACAGAACACCTAACGACACTACGACAAACATTTGAACTCACCAGACAACACGGCCTAACAGTGAAACCATCAAAGGTAGAAATTGCCTACCATGAAATAACTTTTCTAGGATATAACATTTGTAATGGATTTGTTACCACTGATGACAATATTGTTTCGAAAATTCTAAAATTGTCACTTCCTACAACCAAGAAGGAAGTAAGGAGCATGTTAGGATTACTGAATTATTACAGACGATTCGGGGTAGCGGGGATAGGGGTACCCCCTATCAAAGGAGAAGTCAGGTGCCTCCTTCCCTCCGCTAGCCTACGGGACACCCTTGGGCAAGGTGGAGTACCCGTTTAGCCCCCCCCCCCCCAACAGGGTAACGTGAAGCCGTGTGAGTAGGTGATGGATTGGACTTGAGAGCAGCCGACAGATAGTTGCTGGTTATGGTTTCAAGTCAGTGACGGTGGGCAGAGGATCTCTTAGTAGAGACAATGGCTACGGTCAACCGATCAGTATGGTCACTGCCAGGAAGGAAAAATGGTAGACTTCCCTCCTTATTGATTCCCGGGCAGAGGAGGCTCGTCAGCCTTGGTTGGTATCTCTTCTAAGAGAGGGAACTTTAAATCACAAACCTCCGCTGCCTTGCGGGTATACCCATTTGGGAAAGGTTTCAGGAGTAAACCCTGAGGACAAATCCAGATATGGAGTCCCTAAGGCAGTTCCATGTTGTAAACAACATAGTTCTGGCAACTGCTGCGACGGCACCGATGCCAAGTTGCATTGGCTACTGCCTTTCCCTTGTTCAACATCGGTAACGTGGAGAGGGGGTACTTGCTACTGGGCAATAGCTGATTCTCCGATTTACATTGCCCAGGCTTGTGCCCTGAAGAGATCACTTCAGCACCGCGTAAAGCGGTGACACAACACAGGAAGCAGCATTTGCCGGTTATAAGTCTTAATGCTCGATTGGCGTAGAGCAAGGTGCCAGGGGCTACTTGGGACGGTGGGAGAGATAATCGTATCTCACTAGACAGCTACCGCCCGCCTAAGCTGGGCAGCCCCCAGTCAATAAGGTGTTGTCTCGCCACGGTTCATCTGCTCTTGAGGGTGTGTGGAGCTTAGGGGAAAATCCTGACACATGGACCGCAATCTATACACCTAGCAACAAGAAAAAAACAAAACAACCGGCCCTAAGGCTGGGAACATGCAACGTAAGAACCATGACCCCTGGCATCTCAGACGATCTAAACGAGATTGTGGATGCCCGCAAAACTGCAGTGATAAACAACGAACTACTAAGACTGGGGATAGACATTGTCGCCCTGCAAGAGACCAGACTCCAAGAATCTGGAAGCATCAAGGAGAGGGACTTCACTTTCTACTGGCATGGCAAGCCGTGCGGAGAGACCAGGGAGCATGGAGTTGGCTTCGCTATCAGAAACAAGCTGCTTAATTCCATCATACCACCAAGTGATGGCACTGAAAGAATACTGAAGCTCCAACTCCAGACAGAGGCAGGCCCAGTTAGTATTATAAGCGTTTACGCCCCAACACTAACTGCAGCATCAGAATCTAAAGACAAGTTCTATGACGACCTTAGCAAAGAAGTCAGTGAAATACCAGAGAAACAACATCTTTTTATCCTGTGGGATTTCAATGCCAGGGTTGGCTCCAACCACAAATCGTGGCCTTCATGTCTAGGACAGTTTGGCGTTGGGAAGATCAATGACAATGGACAACGTCTCTTGGAATTCTGCAGCCACCATAATCTGTGCGTGACCAACACCTTCTTTGACAAGAAACCTCAACACAAGGTGTCATGGAGGCACCCCAGATCAAAGAACTGGCACCAACTCGACCTGGTGCTCACTAAACGCAGCAACCTCCGCAATGTACGGCTGACTCGCAGCTACCATAGTGCTGACTGCGACACCGACCATTCACACGTCTCCAGCAAGGTGAAGATAAAGCCCAAGAGAATCTACAGAAGCCGAACAGAAGGAAGACCACGTATTGACACCAGCGGCACCCAAAATAAACAGAAGGTCAACAAATTCATGCAGGCTCTAGCGGATACTCTGCCTCGCCCCACAAACGGAAATTCCACCCAGAGATGGAGTCATTTTCGCCACACCATCTACAATACAGCACTATCAACATTTGGCAAGAAGCAAACTAAGTCAACCGACTGGTTTGAAGCACACTCTGAAGAGATGCTCCCAGTCCTGGAGATAAAGAGACATGCATTCTCAATGTATAAAACATCACCTTAAGAGAAAACACTGCAGGCATTGCGAACGGCTAGAAATAGAGTACAACAGATGGCAAGAAGATGTGCGAACAGGTACTGGCTACAGCTCTCTGCTCAAATTCAAACTTGTGCAGACACTGGAAATATAAGAGGAGTGTACGAGGGCATCAAGCAAGCTGTCGGTCCATCAAAAAATAAGATGACCCCTTTACGATCAACTGAGGGGGTAATCATAAAAGATCGAGCGAAACAAATGGATCGCTGGGTAGAACACTACTCAGGGCTATACTCAGTGGATAACACTGTCAGCGAAGAAGCTCTGGAAGTCATCAATCAACAGTCCGCCATGCATGCCCTGGATAATGAACCTTGCCTCACAGAAATCAGCGAAGCACTAGACTCTCTCAAATCCGGCAAGGCACCTGGAAAACATAGTATTCCACCTGAGATTTTAAAATGTATCAAAGAAACAATCATCCCAGAACTGTATGCAATATTTCAGCTCTGCTGGAAAGAAAGATCAATACCACAAGATATGAAAGACGCAAACATCGTTACCCTTTATAAAAACAAAGGCGACAGAAGCGACTGCAACAACTAACGCGGCATTTCCCTACTCAGCATTACAGGCAAGATTTTTGCCAGAGTAATCCTTAAAAGATTACACATTCTTGCTGAAAGAATCTACCCCGAATCGCAGTGCGGATTTAGACCCAACAGGTCCACCATCGATATGATTTTCTCACTCCGGCAGCTCCAAGAGAAGTGCAGAGAACAGAGGAAGCCATTATATATTGCCTTCATCGACCTCACAAAGGCATTTGACCTCGTGAGCAGAAGCGTCCTTTTTAAGGTCCTTGAAAAGGTTGGATGTCCACCCACCCTTCTTAGTCTCGTGAAATCATTCCACGAAAACATGCAGAGGACCATTTTATTTGACGGCTCAACATCCCAGTCATTCAGCATCAGCAGCGGAGTAAAGCAGGGCTGCGTGCTTGCTCCTACACTCTTCGGCATCTTCTTCGCTGTTCTCTTAAGGCAGGCACTTGGGACTGCCACTGACGGCATATACCTCCACACAAGATCTGATGGCAAACTTTTTAACCCATCAAGACTCAAGGCAAAGACCAAAATAAGATCAACATGCGTAAGAGAACTACTTTTTGCAGATGATGCAGCACTGACTACTCATACAGCAGAAGATCTCCAAAGACTCATAGATCGTTTTGCAGCCGCCTGCAAAGACTTTGGGCTCACCATTAGCCTAAATAAAACACAGATGATGGAACAAGATGCTGGTGCGCCTCCGTCAATCAAAATTTCTAATTACGAATTGAAGGTCGCCCACGAGTTTGTGTTTTTGGGGTCGACAATATTAGATAATCTTTCATTAGAGACAGAAATAAATCGACAGACGCATTGGAAAGGCAGCCACAACATTTTCCAGGCTAGCTAAAAGAGTTCGGGAGAATAATAGACTAACAGACCGTACAAAAGCTCAAGTATATAAAGCTTGTGTTGTTAGCACACTACTCTATGGGTCTGAATCCTGGACCCTGTACTCAAGACAGGAAAGGAAGTTGAATTCCTTCCACATGAGATGTCTGAGACGTGTCCTGGTCATAACATGGAAGGACCACATAACAAACAAAAAGTTTCTTGAAAGAGCAGATATTACCACAGTGCACACCCTCCTCAAGCAGAGACGCCTCCGGTGGCTGGGCAACGTATCTCGAATGGAGGATGAACGTATTCCCAAAGATCTCCTTTACGGAGAACTAGCCACAGGAAAGAGGCCAACCGAAAGACCCCAATGCGATATAAGGATGTGTGTAAACAAGATATGAAAACCATTGGAGAGAGAGTTGCAACAGACAGATGCTCCTGGAGAAGAGATGTACGAAACGGACTGGTGCTCTTTGAGCGCAATCTGGTCCAACAAACTGAGAATAGGCAGCACAGGCTCAAAGCGCAGTCACGTACTGCGGGACCTGCCTCGTCTTACAGATGCGGAAACTGTGACAGAGATTGTCACTCTCGCATCGGACTATACAGTCACCAGCGGTGCTGCCAGGCACCTCCCAAGCGGCACAACTCTATAGTCCTTCAGGACTGAAAGAGGCCTACTACAGACGATTCATACCTAATTTTTCTAGTTTGACAGAAAGTTTTATAAATCTATTAACCAAAAACCAACCAAATAAGATTGTAAACAGAGAAGGCCTGAGACCAGCATTTACAAAAGTATTGTCCTATTTTTCTTGTAATCCCATCCTTAAATTGCCAGATTTGGAAATTCCTTTCAGATTGAGAATTGACGCGAGTTCCATAGCCATAGGAGCGGTTGTGTTACAATGCTATGGTGACATCTTACATCCAGTCTGTTACGTAAGTAGCAAATTGTCACCAAGAGAAAGGAGATGGTCGACTCCAGAATTGGAAGGCCTGGCTTTAATTTATGCTGTTAAGAAATTGTCTACATGTTTGTTATTGTAAACATTTTATCGTGGAGACAGACAACAACACGTTTACTATTATTACTACAGGTACACCGACAAACCATAGGATCGCAAGATGGTCTTTGTTACTCCAAAATTACAGCTTTGATATTAGACACATCAGCGGCTCTGAAAATACGATTGCAGACTTACTTTCCAGATGTCCTCTCGAGATGTCCGACGACAGGCTAACTAAGCCTGAGCTCAAAGATTAAGGCAGTGAACATGGCCTGTTTCCTATAGCGCTCAGATAGCTATCACAATCCAGCGAATTAATGTTTAAGTTAACCAAAGAGAAGTGATTTATTGTGATAAGGACATAGTCCTCCAATTTATTCAAATTATATTTTTAACAAGTGAATATGAGGAATATATGAACGATTAGAATGAGAAGGATAGTATTTTAAACACGTAGTAATATGTCTACGAACAGTGCTCCAAGAACAGTACTACATGTGTTTAAACTTACCTTATGTCAACTTTTGGTAATATCCGTAGTACCGAGGCTTATGTATACTTGTGATATAAGCACAGCAGATTGTTCTAACATTTTAACGCTACAACTGTGTTATATAGACGACAGTTAGAAATTCAACACATCCAGAACAGTTTAATCCGTACTTCTGTAAGAACAGTGTTATCCGAACATGTGAAAGAACAGTGTATTACTCCAACATGTGAACACATCAATTGTGTACTTCCGTTTCCTATTCGAATTGTTTAGTTAAATTTAGCAAAAGTAGCAGTCTATACATATAATAGTCACAAATGGATGACACTTGAGATAACTTTGTGACATTAAATTTACATATAGTTAATTGAATGAAAGGATTTATATATTTGTGATCTAAGAATCATTGATTGATACATTTTTTCTCAATGGTGCCAACTATGTCACTATTGAAAATAATCTTGGCGTGAGGCTTGATCGTAGCCTGTCCTTCAGAGATCATGTCGATTATGTCATATCGAAAGCTCGAAAAGGTTTGTCAGCAATGAGAGTCATGGCGACTGCCAATATCGAGCAAAGACTGCTAATACTTCTGTTCCAAGGACTTGTGCTTTCACGCATCGAGTATGCCCTGGCCATCCTCACTGTCAGCCCTACACAGTTTGGAAGACTTGAAAAGGTTCAAAACGAAGCCATCCGCATCATTTTGGGCTGCACGAGAGACACCAGCTGTGTAGCAATGAGATACCTCCTTGACTTCCCGACAATGGAACACAGGATCAAGATCTGGAGCGCTCGTGCATACTTAAAAATAAGTGCAGATGAGCAGCACCCTCAGCTTGACGCTATATTCAGAGAAAAGGGTGACAGGCTAAAGAGGGGTAAATCATGGATGGATCGGGCGGAAGATGTCGTCAGACAGGTCTGCAGTCTTACCAGTATCAACCCCGGCAAGGAATGGATGCCGGTGCCTACAGCTTTTAAGTGCACTTTCTCCTGCATTATCACACTCGACAGACGGTGCAGAGAGCAGAACCTTGCCGCTGTCAATGCTGAGGTTAACGCGCTCATCTATGAACACTCAGATAGCCCGGAAGTGCTCATCTATACAGATGGATCTATTGTAAAGCAGCAGAGAAGTGCGTGGGCATTTACAGCCCGTTCAGCGGGCCGAACCGTTCAAGAATCCAGTGGTGCCCACTCTATGACCACGAGCAGCATGACGATGGAGGTGATGGCAGTTACACAGGCTTTCATATGGCTGGAATCACAGCATTATACCAACGTGTGTGTACTACGTGATTCAATGAGCATGATTCAGAAGGTCGAAGCTGGATCTGTACGTAGACAGTGGACTGGGTCGCTGCGGAAGTCTGTTGTCCGTAAAGTCACCTTCATCTTCGTCCCGGGACATGCGGGAGTCGAGGGAAATGAACGAGCTGATAAACTGGCTGGCTCTGCACCCACTGTAGATGGCCAGCCCATGGATCGTGCCGATGTTATTAACGTCCTCAAAGATATGGCGAGAACAGAGGACTTTGACGTCAGTGATTCCACATTGCTGTCCAGGATGAAAGACTTGGGAGTAAGAATCGGCACAGCCAGACGCGAGAGGTACATCGGGAAAACAAAGCGCCTCGTCGACCAACACAGAACTGGCACTATTAGCCACCGGACGCTGATGCATGTGCTGGGGAGGGGGGAGGATCTGAGCACCTGTCCTGTTCTTCCCCGAGAGGAGAGTGGGAATCAACAAGTACATCTTCAACTTATTATCTGTTGGGATTATTGCCTGACTTTAGTCTACACTCCTCTCTTCTGTCTTCCCTTCCATATATCTAGTGGTTTCACTCTCTCTCTGTTATTCTCTCAACACATACTCCGACAACAGTTTCTTTCAACAATAAACAAAAAGATTTATTAATAAAACTATGTCTGGTGTATGTATTGATTTTGTAAGTGTAGTTGATAGGGTGTTCTATGGTTGGTGTTAGAAAGAACTCTGCATGTCTATCAGCGGTGTTGTTTCTCGCCCATTCATTCTTCAAGATCACAGGACAGCACATCAAACAGGACAGAGCTCACCCGGGATTATCCGTATGCTTGAATCTGATGGTAAATCCGTTATTGAATGAAACAAAAACTGTTCACCACTGAGTCACTGTACCGTAATAAAAGTCCCGTAAGTTTATGACTGCGCTCGAGTCTGTTTCATGACGGTGCATATCCAACATCGAAAAAACCACCACCTCGTCACAGTTATTCCTATTGTCTATAGATTAATATCAATGTCTCTAATTGTCTATTCTTTCTTCTTTGTTTACTCAAGGGTATTCCTCTTCATCTCTTCTCTTTCAGGGCCTTAGAGTTATATTCGTTTGAGCATACAGTGTTCTGTATTTATTTTAACTTATTTCTTTCTTCATCGTAAATATGTTCATATTCTGTTTTGTTCCATGTAAGTACTTTGTTTACTCAAGTGTATTCCTCTTCATCTCTTCTCTGCTTTCACTAGGAGAGTGGAACCTGGAAAAGTATAACAAATCCAGTGATAAGCAGCCGCCCCTTTCTACTACTTATGCAAGTGTCCTTCTCCAGCCATAATGATAAGGCTTCCGAAGTACATCCGCATAAGACATATGAATTCACCAAAGTCTAAACTATCCATAAATAGAAAGAAATGGTAATTGCTATTCACACACATCTATATTCCTATGCTAAACTATATCTAATATCTTTATACCTTATTTAGGCATCTATGTTCTTGGAATCGAAAAAACACTTAGCGAATAACACACTATTATCCCCTCTTTCCATCATTAGGGACGTGTATTTCTATTCCCACTCAAGAACATATCTCCTTCAGGTCAGTTTGGAACACACACTAAACTTACACAAAGAATCGACCCTCTTTATATCGGTCATTTTTGCCGCATAGTCCTTGACCTTGCTTGACATCTCAAGTCCCTACTTCATTATCACCTTTTAGTGGAAAATTACAGAACTGGAACTTTTCCGTTATTCATTCACCCAGACCGCAATATGCTGTCCAATAATGCTGTCTGCCTTTGTTGCAAACCAATTTTTCCACGCGACAGATTTACCTGGCTGTCGGTGGGCACTTCCGTGTCTTGACCTATAAACACATTCGCCTGGTCACTTCGTTGTTTTTAACTCGGGAATTAACCGTTCGCCTGCCTGATTTGTTAACCCTTCTTCTGCCTGGTTAGTCGGTGTATGCAGTCGTCCATCTGGGAATCATTAACTCTTCAGTATTTCACGACATAGGCCCCCTCTTAAGAGATTAGACCGCGTCGAATCTTTCTCACTGTAGGTTTGATTCCCATGATCCACAATCCTAGTCTTCTTCCTCCGGAGCTAGATGTCTGGATAATAAATCTGCTCCTACATTTTCCTTACCCAGGATGTATTCTACTGTGAAGTCCAGTTGCAGCAACAACGTCCATCACATCCACCGTGCGTTGAGCTTCTGCGAAGTAGCTATTAACATCACGTGTTGATGATATGATTGGATCCTCACATGGCTCCCCTCATTATCCAGTAGGCGCTCTAATTGACACCCTACTATACTACTCACGACTGAAACTAGTGTTGGCTCCTCGCTCCTGTACGTCCGGTCGACCTACTTTCGACTTGCGTCAGCGACGGCTCACAATACAGACGGATAGTCCCATCTTGATTGTAACACTGCTTCCATGTCCTCTTGGTTTCCCCCGGCTTTGCCTCTGGGGATGTTCCACCTCGTCCTCGATGGACCGAGTCGTCTTTCCCAAATCTCCTGGACTTTTGCTTCCAGGACCATCTTGGGCGATATTGTATCTGGTCAGCCAATCTTTGGTTGGAGTCCTGGGTAATTCTCGCTTTTCCCGACGTTACCCACCCCTTCTGAACTTGGTTACCGGTGAAACTTTCACTCTTGTCCTTTCCCTGACTTGTGATTTCCCTCCTCCTGTCGTTGGGTAAATCTGACCTATCACGTACTGTCCCATAGGCCCTCCTATGTTGTACTGGCGATCTCTGGTCTTCGTCTGGACTGGTACCCTTTGTCCCAATGGCTGCCATCACCATAAAGTGCGAAGCTTTGCTCCCGGATCTCTCTTCATATTTCCTAATGAGATGTCTAGGGAGATTTTTCTTCTCTTCCCCGATCCGTATTTTGTAGATGTTCTTGGACACCACCTTTTCCACAGGATAAGGTCCTTTCCATCCTACTTGGAGTATATTGGTCTCTGCTGGACTCCACACTTCCACTTTGTCTTCCACTTTAAGAGCTAGTTTCCTCTTAATTCGCTTGTTGGGTGGTGCGTTCTGGCACTCCGAACAAGATTTCACCCACCGGCGTACATCTCCGGTCATTCCTGGCCAGCAATAATGGCCGGATATTTGCTGCAAGGTCTCTCTGACACCCATATGTCGATTCTCGCCTATGATGTGTCCACTCTGAAGAATGTGAGGACGGTGGGTCTCTGGAACCACCCACTGCTCATGCAGGTTATCTCCCCTCCCAGCTCTCCGATAGAGTAGTCGATTCTTCAGAAAGTACTGTCCCCGTTCTGGTAGCTCAGCACTTCTTTGCAGCTTCCTGTAGCAAGGATGCAACGTAGTATCCTTCCTCTGAGCAGTATGCAATTCTCCTATCCCTGAGTTGTCGCATAGTGTCTCTGCCTCTTTTTCCTTCCCCTGAGATCCACTGACTACTGTTCCCTTGTGGGTTGGCTGTTTGGGCATCCCCAAAAAGACATATTTCGTGCCAATGATCATGGGAAATAAGGAGTCAGATAATACAGCAGCTGGAATAATGCCCGTGACGTACCTGGATTTAATCTCCACCTTGGCGATTGGCAGCGTCATGGTAACAGCACTCCTCATTGCCGGCTGTATTTCTATGGTCTCCCCTGTAAGTTGGTCTGGGCTTACCAAGCTGGCGTCCACCACCGCTTCCCCATCCAAACCTGTATCGTAGAGACAAGCAACCTGCTGGCCATTGACTTCAATCAGTTCAACCACAGGTGGTCTCTCTTGGTCCTGAGTGTCTTTCATCTCCTTGACCGTTTCCTTGCCTTCCTCTTTTGATTCCTCGAGGTTGGTTATGCAATTGGCGTCGTTTGCCTTGCATCTGCAGTCCACAGTATTATGTGTTATCGACTGGCAGTGTGTGCACCATGTTCCCTTCCTAGGTTTCCGGGTGTCCTTTTTGTTCCTTTCTCCTTCGCCGACCTCAGCCTTGTCTGTGATCACCGATGTAGGAATCACTTTGCATGCTGCGAAGTAAGAACTTTTAGGTTTCGATCTGCAGTCTTTGGTGTTGTGAGAGGCCGCCTTGCAAAATGCACACCACCGCTCAGACCACGGTCGTTTCGCTTGAGAATTCGAGGTGTTCTTGGTTCCTTCCTTCACCTTCTCGGAACTCTCCGTTGACGTCTTTTTATAAGGTTCCACTTTAGTTTCTTTTCCGTTCGTCGATTTCTTTCGGTCTTGTTTTTCTTGACCTTTGGTTTGTGTACTTAGTTCCTCCGCTTCACCATGTACTTCCACGAATCTTTCCGCCAGCTTATTCACAACATCAATCCGTTCCGCCCCTTGTTCTCCCAAGAAGGTTCTGAGAGGTTTCGACATTTGCTTTCGCATCTGGTCGACCACCATCATCTCTTCGAGACTCTCATAATCCCTCTTGAATTCTGCCAAGTCCATCCATTTCTGTAGATAGGATTTCAGCCTCAGACTGTAGGCGGCGAATAGTTCTCCCGGCTCTCGTCTAGCCGATCTAAACTTCTTCCTATACGTTTGTGCGGTGATGTCAAAATGTTTCATCAAAGCGGCTTTTAATTCCTGGTAATTATTTTCCTGTCCTGGTGGTAAGCGTGTGTACACGTCGAATCCCGACCCGATTAATCCCTGGGATAATTTAAGAGCCCACCTGCTCCTATCCAGTCCCATAGCGACTGACATTGCTTCGAAACGAGATGCGTACTGGTCAAAGCGTTCCTTAGACTGATCGTAGACAGCTAAGGGAAACTTCATGGCATGGTAACCATGTCCACTCATGTTGGTTGCCCCAGGTGAAGATGAACTTCCTTCTGCTGCATCTATTTCACCCTTAGTTTGTGTCTTGAGCTCCAACTCTTTCAAGCGGTATTCATGTTCCATTTCCAGTTTCTTGGTCTCCTGGTCCATTTTCTTGGCCTCTTGTTCCATTTCCAGTCGCTTGGTCTCCTGGTCCATTTTCTTGGCCTCTTGTTCCATTTCCAGTCGCTTGGTCTCCACCTCTATTCTTCTCACTTCCAACTCGGCCTTCCGCTCTTCTCGTTCCGCTTGACGAATCTCTCGCTCTCTTTCCTGGATGTAATCAGTTAGCTCGGACCCAGCTAAACCAATTGCCTCCCCGTTGGCCCTCAGTTCGGCTGTAGTTACTTTAGGAGTTGCCATAGTTAAAGCAGGTAAGTCAGCACGTTGCGTAAAGACACCTCAAGGCAGTAAAAAAGTACTCACTATACAATTATTATATTCCAATTAGACCCTATATCATGAATCTATCTAATATTATATATCTACAACCAACACCACACAGTACATCACAACCATTCTCTCATCCACAAGAGGAGATATAGGATAAAGACTTATGTAGACGTGTGACCGTGTGACTAGGTATGTAATGTGTCTTACCACCTATCCACATTCACTCTGTCTGGAACTTTCTCACTGTAAAGTCACCAGCATTAATGAACTGTTTCTACCATAAATGTAATGGCACCATATATCCAATGGACGTCCTTCCATTAAAAGTCATCAATATATACTTCTTTTCCTTTTATTCCAATCAGTATGTCCCAACATGCAGGTACCCCTCTATGCATATGCCCTGTTATGCCCAGGTCATATGGGTATTTTTCCTACCCCGCTCGCTCCACCAATTATGTCCTGTTCTTCCCCGAGAGGAGAGTGGGAATCAACAAGTACATCTTCAACTTATTATCTGTTGGGATTATTGCCTGACTTTAGTCTACACTCCTCTCTTCTGTCTTCCCTTCCATATATCTAGTGGTTTCACTCTCTCTCTGTTATTCTCTCAACACATACTCCGACAACAGTTTCTTTCAACAATAAACAAAAAGATTTATTAATAAAACTATGTCTGGTGTATGTATTGATTTTGTAAGTGTAGTTGATAGGGTGTTCTATGGTTGGTGTTAGAAAGAACTCTGCATGTCTATCAGCGGTGTTGTTTCTCGCCCATTCATTCTTCAAGATCACAGGACAGCACATCAAACAGGACAGAGCTCACCCGGGATTATCCGTATGCTTGAATCTGATGGTAAATCCGTTATTGAATGAAACAAAAACTGTTCACCACTGAGTCACTGTACCGTAATAAAAGTCCCGTAAGTTTATGACTGCGCTCGAGTCTGTTTCATGACGGTGCATATCCAACATCGAAAAAACCACCACCTCGTCACAGTTATTCCTATTGTCTATAGATTAATATCAATGTCTCTAATTGTCTATTCTTTCTTCTTTGTTTACTCAAGGGTATTCCTCTTCATCTCTTCTCTTTCAGGGCCTTAGAGTTATATTCGTTTGAGCATACAGTGTTCTGTATTTATTTTAACTTATTTCTTTCTTCATCGTAAATATGTTCATATTCTGTTTTGTTCCATGTAAGTACTTTGTTTACTCAAGTGTATTCCTCTTCATCTCTTCTCTGCTTTCACTAGGAGAGTGGAACCTGGAAAAGTATAACAAATCCAGTGATAAGCAGCCGCCCCTTTCTACTACTTATGCAAGTGTCCTTCTCCAGCCATAATTATAAGGCTTCCGAAGTACATCCGCATAAGACATATGAATTCACCAAAGTCTAAACTATCCATAAATAGAAAGAAATGGTAATTGCTATTCACACACATCTATATTCCTATGCTAAACTATATCTAATATCTTTATACCTTATTTAGGCATCTATGTTCTTGGAATCGAAAAAACACTTAGCGAATAACACACTATTATCCCCTCTTTCCATCATTAGGGACGTGTATTTCTATTCCCACTCAAGAACATATCTCCTTCAGGTCAGTTTGGAACACACACTAAACTTACACAAAGAATCGACCCTCTTTATATCGGTCATTTTTGCCGCATAGTCCTTGACCTTGCTTGACATCTCAAGTCCCTACTTCATTATCACCTTTTAGTGGAAAATTACAGAACTGGAACTTTTCCGTTATTCATTCACCCAGACCGCAATATGCTGTCCAATAATGCTGTCTGCCTTTGTTGCAAACCAATTTTTCCACGCGACAGATTTACCTGGCTGTCGGTGGGCACTTCCGTGTCTTGACCTATAAACACATTCGCCTGGTCACTTCGTTGTTTTTAACTCGGGAATTAACCGTTCGCCTGCCTGATTTGTTAACCCTTCTTCTGCCTGGTTAGTCGGTGTATGCAGTCGTCCATCTGGGAATCATTAACTCTTCAGTATTTCACGACAGCACCTATGGACATGTCCGGAGTGCAATGAAGATACCCCAACTGATAACTGAACTGAACTATTGAAAATAAATATCAAACTATGACGCTTAGAATATAACTTACAAATGTACTTTATTTTTTTTTGGAAAGAATTTAGAAATTACCTCCCATAACGTTTCACCATTACACCTAAAGGGAAACAATTTGAAATATTGGGAAAATGTAAGCATGCATATTTTATCTTGTTCATAGTTGCCACGACTACACATCACCATGTGACATCAACTATGCGTGGAATATAACTACTAAAGTTGAGGACCAGAATTGGACTATCCGATCATATCGGTTGGCGTCTAGTTCTTAAGTCATCTTATAAGGAAGATGACTTAAGGCCTGACAGGGTTCTTTTTGTGATTTTTTTCTGTTGTCGTGAGGTAGCGCGTTACTTGAAAGATAGCGTTAGTCGCGGATAGCTACCGCACTGGCTGAGTCCATTATCAACCTAGGTACAAATCCACCTAGTGGAGAGTACTTGATGAGAGTAGCCTTATGGCATCACTGAAGATAAGATATATCATGCAACTACCCAGTAAACGTCAATAAATACCAAAGAGTCACCTAACATGACAAACAGTTGGTCGATTCTGACGTTACATTATTAATGTAACCCAACTATAAACACCAGTAATGAAAGGGTATACCTTTCATAAGAGGGGGCGGCGGAGAATGTCAGAATCTCCCAGTCTTCATCTCCCCCGTCTGGCGGCAACGACCAGGTACGACCGTCAACTTGACTAACAGTTACTACGCAGGTGATGGCCAGGGGTCAGCGTTGTGCACAGAGACCACGAGAGCGGAAAGCAGGGCCAACGAGGAATCACTGCTGGTAGCTCAGACAGCCTAGGACCTCGAGACTGGACGAACGTGAAAGAGTGTTGCTATGTCTGAGTCGATGCTTGATGGAAGAAAGCCTGTATGCTTTGTTGAGTAGAGTAAAGATTGAGTGAGTGTTATATTCCATTGTATTTATGAATTGATATATTGCGTTGTACGTTTCTGGAAATGGTGTGTATTTGTACTCAAGCGTAGTCCTTAGCAAACTACTTCTATTAGCAGTGACCTGCATTTTGCGTGTGGATTAGCTTTGCCTGTTAACAGTGTCCCTTGTCATCAGGCGAACCCACTCCGACTTCAGAGGTACTTGTAATTTACGCTCCCAAGTCAATGACGAGAAGTCAACATGTTAGTCCAACAGTCCGATGTAGTGGTTGATCCCTTGCCTCTGCATCAGCACACCGGATGTTTAAATACGAGCGTTCGTATCCATTCGGCCATGCTAACCTCCTGATTTTCTTATCACATCACAGACCCATAAGATAAAACTGCTCCGGGAAACCCTTATTGGACTTACAATAGGACAAGCTCTATATGACTTACAATAGGACAAGCTCTATATGACTTACAATAGGACAAGCTCTATATGACTTACAATAGGACACAAAATAATTACAATAGGACACTAAATAACTTACAACAGGACACTAAATAATTTACAATCAATCAATCATGTGCCATGCCGGAAAGCGTGGGCGGTCATGACTCGCCATTTCACTCGATCACCAATGTCGTGGATCAGCTCAGTGTTCCTGTCTCGTCCATGCCATGTGGCCAAGCCATCCAGGTATTTTCCTCTCGGTCTTCCTCTTGGTCTGTTCCCTTCGATCTTGCCAGTTGTCACTAAGATCTCCAATCCATTTCTTCTCATAACATGTCCAAAAAATTTTGACTGTCTACGTCTAATTTCTCTAATCAGTTTACTATGTTCATTTGTCTCCTGTAGTACTTGGTCATTGGTTTTTCTGTCTGTCCATGGTATTCTTTGCATTTTCCTCAGAAACCACATTTCTGCAGCCATCACATGCTTTTCAGCTTGACTGCTCATTGTCCAAGTTTCACATCCATACAAAAGAACAGGCTCTATGTATCCCCTCAACACTCTTTTTCTCGATTCAATTGACATCTTTTTATTGGTCAGAATGTTTTTCATATTGCTAAAGGCTATTTTCGCCATGGCGATTCTTGTTCTAAACTCTTCAAGGCATCTCCCATCAGATGTTATGACTGTTCCAAGATAATTGTACCGATTCACTTGTTGAACAATATTTCCATTTACTTGTATATTACATTGTGGCACTTCTTCCTTCCTAGTGACGACCATAACATGAGTATTAATTTACAAGAGAACCCGAGAACCTAATTTACAATAGGACACTAAATAACTTACAATAGAGAACTAAATAACTGACAATAGGACTCAAATAAATGTGGCCGCGGTATAGCAGTGACTAGCCAGCTGACCTGACGGCTGGTAGTCATGAGTTCGAATCCATATCAAAACGGGAATGTTGCGAGAACTGATGTCAGCGTCCATGGTAACCCAGCCGAACATGGGTGCCAGGAAATTCATGGAAGTACAAGTGGCTAGCGTGATATTGACCATAGGTCCCACCGAGTGCCGATAGTTATATAGCGTGATATTGATCATAGCTCCCACCGAGTGCCGATAGTTATATAGCGTGATATTGATCATAGCTCCCACCGAGTGCCGATAGTTATATAGCGTGATATTGATCATAGCTCCCACCGAGTGCCGACTGTTATATAGCGCGATATTGACCATAGCTCCCACCGAGTGCCGATAGTTATATAGCGTGATATTGATCATAGCTCCCACATAGTGCCGATTATTACATAGCGTGATATTGACCTTAGTTCCCACCGAGTGCCGACTGTTATGTAGCTTGGTATTTACCGTAGCTCCCACCGAGTGCCGATTATTATATAGCGTGATATTGACCTTAGCTCCCACCGAGTGCCGATGTTATATAGCGTGATATTGACAATAGCTCCCATCGAGTGCCGATTGTTATATAGCGTAATATTGACCATAGCTCCCACCGAGTGCCGACTGTTATATAGCGTGATATTGACCATAGCTCCCACAGAGTACTGATTGGTATATAGCGTGAAATTGACCATAGCTCCCACCGAGTGCCGACTGTTATATAGCGTGATATTGACCATCGCTCCCGACGTGTGTCGATTGTTATATAGCGTGATATTGACCATAGCTCCCACCGAGTGCCAACTGTTATATAGCGTGATATTGACCATCGCTCCCGACGTGTGTCGATTGTTATATAGCGTGATATTGACCATAGCTCCCATCGAGTGTCGATTGTTATATAGCGTGATATTGACCATAGCTCCCACCGAGTGCCGATTGTTATATAGCGTGATATTGACCAAAGCACCCACCGAGTGTTGATTGTTATATAGCGTGATATTGAACATAGAACCCATCCAGTGCCGATTATTATATTGACCATTGCACCCACAGAGTATCGATTTTGATTTTGACCATGGCACCCACCGAGTGTCGATTGTGATATTGACCATAGCACCCACCGAGTGTCGATTGTGATATTTACCTTAACACCCACCGAGTGTCGACTGTGATATTGACCATAGCACCCACCGAGTGTCGATTGTGATATTGACCATAGCACCCACCGAGTGTCGATTGTGATATTCACCTTAACACCCACCGAGTGTCGATTGTGATATTTACCTTAACACCCACGAGTGTCGACTGTGATATTGACCATAGCACCCACCGAGTGTCGATTGTGATATTGACCATAGCACCCACTGAGTGTCGATTGTGATATTTACCATAGCACCCACCGAGTGTCGATTGTGATATTTACCTTAACACCCACCGAGTGTTGATTGTGATATTGACCATAGCACCCACCGAGTGTCGATTGTGATATTGACCTTAACACCCACCGAGTGTCGATTGTGATATTTACCTTAACACCCACCGAGTGTCGACTGTGATATTGACCATAGCACCCACCGAGTGTCGATTGTGATATTGACCATAGCACCCACTGAGTGTCGATTGTGATATTTACCATAGCACCCACCGAGTGTCGATTGTGATATTTACCTTAACACCCACCGAGTGTTGATTGTGATATTTACCTTAACACCCACCGAGTG
Organism: Cepaea hortensis; assembly: GCA_963921405.1. Classification (NCBI taxonomy): domain Eukaryota; kingdom Metazoa; phylum Mollusca; class Gastropoda; order Stylommatophora; family Helicidae; genus Cepaea; species Cepaea hortensis. The sequence goes on along the minus strand of OY992880.1, from coordinate 14,279,944 downwards.
TCGATTGCGATATTGACCATAGCACCCACCGAGTGTCGATTGTGATATTGAATATAGCACCCACCGAGTGTCGATTGTGATATTGACCATAGCACCCACCGAGTGTCGATTGTGATATTGACCATAGCACCCACCGAGTACCGATTGTTATAAACAAAAACAGTATGACTCCAGATGCGTGTGCGCAAGGACATCCAGATGGAGTGCGGTGGCTACACGCTCGCCTGCCGGCCCGCTGGTCTTCGGTTTGATCCTCATCGGCCAGGACTGGAGTCTGTAAAAGTCACCTGTCCTCCCAAGTCGATCCTAAAATGGGTCCCACGAAATGTCATAGGAAATAAAGGCGGACAGTGTGATACCGACCACATCAGCCACCGAGTGGCGCCTGGTCAACAACTAGTCCCATCAGATCATGCGCCTAGATGCCTGGAAGACGGGTTGTTTGCTTCCCATGTTTACATTGGATAGGCATACACTCTGGGCAGAGCGGGATGGAGGGGAACTTCAAACAGCGGGTGAGTTCGTGATATGCACTCGTTGGACGGTGGAGGGAGGAGGAAGAGGAGGAAGAGGATGAGGAGGCGGTGGAGGAGGCGGTGGAGGAGGCGGAAGAGGAGGAGGATTGAATGGGGTAAGAGGATAAGAAAGAGAAAGGAGCGAAGGAGAAGAAGAGGGAGTCTGCAAATTAGGTTATTTTAAGAACCTGTAGCTTTGTACGCCAAATCAAATTGTATTTACCAATTTACATGCAGATGCGAGGCCATCTACATAGGCAGAACTGAGCGACAGTTACATTGCAGGGTTTCGGAACATATTCCGAATTGGTTGGACAAGATAATACACACAGAAGATGGTAGCCTAGGCAGGCCGACACACCGGAACAGTCCAGCTTCATCGGTCGGGAGACATGTGCTCGAGAGTGGCCACGTGGTTGAAAGAGGCAGTGCCTTCCGTGTGTTGTTCAACACACAAAGTAGTCGATTGTTAAAGTTTGCTGAAGCTATACTAATCAACCTTCGTAAGCCGTCCTTGTGCAAGCAGAAAGACATGTTAGTCAGTTTAAAATTACCGTGGTAGACAATCGACATTACTGTGCGAACATGTGTATATTTCAGTTTGAAGGATTTATCTAGTTAATTCACGTAAGTTGTGTGATTTCTGCAGTATGTACCTGACGAGATGCAGCGAAATATGCCAGGCAATAAATCGTGCAATTTATTGTTTGTGTCTTCGTTATTCAAATATTATATTGTCATTCGGTGCATGCGCAAACAGACACCCATACACACATACACATTCACACACACACACAGACATGAAGAGAGAGAGAGAGAGAGAGAGAGAGAGAGAGAGAGAGAGAGAGAGCTGGGAGTTACACAATATATACAGAGCTGTTGAAAGTACAGAGGGAGGGTATAAATGGAGAGTGATATGACAGACAGACAGACAGACAGACAGACAGACAGACAGACAGACAGACAGACAGACAGACAGACAGACAGACAGACAGACAGACCGGTCGACCGAACAAACCGATCGACCAACCGACCGATCGACCGACTGACCGATAGACAAATAGACAGACAGAGAAACACACGAGCAGAGAAAGGAGCGGGACACTGACTAAACACGATTTGCATACACATAAAGTGTGCAGACAGAAAGAAAACGAAGTAAAACACTGGTAGACAGAAGACAAAGACAGAGGAGGTGTCAAATCAAATCTTCAAAAAGAAGCACAACACATCACAAGAAAACGAAACCCGTCACGGCAATAGGCAGGATCTCTACTGATCTACCAACAAAACGGCCCTGGATGACTGCAACCATTCTATTGCCGGTGTTTTCACAGACCTCCAAATGTGGACACTGGACGGAGAAAACAAACAGGCACAGTTTGTTGACACAATCGACAGCACAAAGTCAACATTCAACATTCCTGTCGTTTCCTTTGTAGAATTTCAATTTGCCTCCACCAATTTCATCTTTCATTTCCTTATTATTGAGTTGCTTAATTGTGTTTATTTTTTAATCTTGATCACGTTCAGCTGAGAATAATGTAGTGTATAAAAGTAAGTTTTCGTATGAGTTTATGAGGAGTGGGGATCATAATTCAGTGTAAGAAAATAAGTTTTCGCTTGAGATTGTGAGGGGTATAATGTAATGTATGACAGAAGTAAGTTTTCATTTGAGTTTATGAGCTACAGTTATATGGGAGTGGAAATGGGGGCGGGGAGGAGGGAATCTGAATCCTTCATTAAAGAGTCCAGAAGAAGAAGAAGAAGAAGAAGCAGAAGAAGAAGAAGAAGAAGAAGAAGAAGAAGAAGAAGAAGAAGAAGAAGAAGAAGAAGAAGAAGAAGAAGAAGAAGAAGAAGAAGAAGAAGAAGAAGAAAAAGAAGAAGAAGAAGAAGTGCAGCGTATCTCTGTACAACAAACTACAATAACACAGAAGTAGCAAAGAAAACTGACAGAAAGAAAGAAAGAAAGAAAGAAAGAAAGAAAGAAAGAAAGAAAGAAAGAAAGAAAGAAAGAAAGAATAGTCAATTACACCGATTAATATCAACCAAGACCGCCATAGTATCGAGCAAAAGATCCGGATACTGTGATTGTGACACAATGTGAGTACTTGATGAGAGTACTTGTGATCTCAATGTAGGCTAGGTGTTAACGGACAGGAGACGAAACATACGAGCTGAACCCGGTGTTTGTGAGTGGCCATGGTGGAATTGTCGTTAGTGCGGTGGCCTGTTATGACAGTGGTCTAGGCTCCAACCCCAGCTGGAGCAGGATTGTTTATTCCCACCTGTACAGCTCTGGGAGGGTCGATCCACAGAGTGGGCGCCGAGCCATTTTCACAATTTTCTGGTTATTGTCTGTGAAGGATAGATGGTGAGAAAGGGAACTGTCTCATCTACCACGCGCAGGGGTCTGGAATATGTGACGACTTAACACTTTACAACATACGACAGAATCTATTGTGAACTACAATCTTTATACAGATAGGCTTAAAACATATTCGAAAAGCCTCTTAAATCTAAACCTCTACACAGAATGTCATAAAACATATACCAACAGCCTCTATACATAATGTCATAAAACATTTACCAACAGCCTCTATACATAATGTCATAAAACATATACCAACAGCCTCTATACATAATGACATAAAACATATACCGACAACCCCTATACATAATGTCATAAAACATTTACCCACAGCCTCTATACATAATGACATAAAACATATACCGACAGCCTCTATACATAATGTCATAAAACATATACCAACAGCCTCTATACATAATGACATAAAACATATACCGACAGCCCCTATACATAATGTCATAAAACATATACCAACAGCCTCTATACATAATGTCATAAAACATTTACCAACAGCTTCTATACATAATATCAGAGAACATATACCAACAGCCTCTATACATAATGACATAAAACATATACCGACAGCCCCTATACATAATGTCATAAAACATATACCAACAGCCTCTATACATAATGTCATAAAACATTTACCAACAGCTTCTATACATAATATCAGAGAACATATACCAACAGCCTCTATACATAATGACATAAAACATATACCGACAGCCTCTATACATAATGTCATAAAACATTTACCAACAGCTTCTATACATAATATCAGAGAACATATACCAACAGCCTCTATACATAATGACATAAAACATATACCAACAGCCTCTATACATAATGTCAGAGAACATATACCAACAGCCTCTATACATAATATCATAAAACATATACCAACAGCCTCTATACATAATGTCAGAGAACATATACCAACACCATCATCATTGGCACCTTGCCGTCTTGACAGACGATAGTTTGTGCTTTAAAAAGGCATAATAACTTTAAACTATGGCGGTAGCGAGTGTGACTGATAAGGCCAATTTGCGCTGTAAATGTCCGTTCACAGTGGGTGCATGTGAACACGTGGTCATTTCCACCATCATGCACCATCTTACGTCTCAAACGCTTGGTGTGTGACTTTTCTGCAATAATTTTCTCCTTTGACTTTATTCCATTTCTGATATTTGCCCTCCATGCAACACGTTCAGCGGCGACTTGCTCCCAATGTGCATTATCAATGCCTGTATCAATCATGTCCCGCTTACACACATCTTTGTATCGTAGCAGAGGCCGACCCTGAGATCTCTTACCCATCTGTAATTCACCAAAAAAGATATCCTTTGGTATTCTACCATCATCCATCCTCCTAAGATGTCCTATCCATCTAAGTCTACGAATACTGAGCATGGAATAAACTGTCACACAACCTGATCTTTCCAATACTTCAGTATTTGTGATTTTGTCTTGCCACTTAATACCAAGAATTCTTCGCAGACACCGCATATGAAAGCTGTTTAAATTGTTCTCTTGGTGTGAGTAAGTTGTCCAGGTTTCACTGCCATAGAGAAGAGTACTAAGGACACAAGCTTGATAGACAAGGACTTTTGTTTTGGCAGTAAGCTTCCTGTTCTCCCAGACTCTTTTTCTTAACCTGTTCATTGTTGTTGCTGCCTTACCAATCCGGATGTTGATTTCCTGATCTAGGGATAATTTGCTATTTACCACTGATCCTAGATATGTAAAATGGTCTACTATCTCTAGTTCGGCGTCGTCAATAAAGATTGATGGTACCCCATGTGCACCCTGTGACATAATCTGTGTCTTCTTTTTGCTAATTGTTAAACCAAATTCAGAACAAGTATTGGAGAATGCAGATAGTAGACATTGCAATTCTTCCTCAGAGTGGGTCGTAACTGCAGCATCATCTGCAAAAAGCAACTCTCTGATCAGTACCCTCCTAATTTTGGTCTTAGCCTTCAATCTCTGAGCATTGTAGAGGCCGCCATCTGAGCGTGAGTGAATGTATATACCACCATCCTGATCACGAAATGCATATTTCAGTAGAAGTGAAAAGTATATTCCAAAGAGGGTGGGAGCTAGTACACAACCTTGCTTAACTCCACTCTTGATTTCAAATTCTTCAGAAGTTGCACCATCAAACTTGATTATACCCTTCATGCCTGTGTGGAACGATTCCACAATGGACAGAAGAGTTGGTGGGCAGCCAATCTTCTTTAGTGCCTTGAACAGACCCTCACGACTGACCAAATCAAATGCCTTTGTGAGGTCGATGAAGGCAATAAACAGTGGTTGATTCTGTTCACGGCATTTTTCTTGCATTTGTCGCAATGAGAATATCATATCAGTGGTAGACCGGTTCTGTCGAAAGCCACACTGTGATTCGGGGTAGACTTGATCTCCTAGGACTTGAAGTCTGCGCAGAACAATTCTGGCAAATACTCTCTCCATAGCACAAAGCCTGGGCTAAAATATAGAGATCATGTGTTGCCCATGCAGCATGATCCCTCTCTCGGCCTGCCTAGTTCACTCCAGAGGAAAGGTAACACCCCTACACCTGGAACAAGACAAGCTGCAGAAGCTGCCGGATCAGCAAAGCAATGCTCTAACTGTCCGCCTGTCGGAGCTTCGATCCTAGACCAGTCGCCAACCAAGGCTTAGGGCCTGGTCTGCCCTGCCATGACAATTTTGTCTTTAGCTTGCATTTCCTCGCACCAGGGTAACGCTTGTACCCTCCCAATTGCGCTCTTCCGCCCGAAGCCGTTGGCACAATGTGGGGTGTCGGGTTTGGTAAGCGCCGCCCAACGTTCGGCGCTAACAGAAACCAGGTAGTACCGTCTACTGTTATACGGTAGCTCAGTCATATCTGACTAAGACCTGACTGACATATACCAACAGCTTCTATACATAATATCAGAGAACATATACCAACAGCCTCTATACATAATGTCAGAGAACATATACCAACAGCCGCTATACATAATGTCAGAGAACATATACCAACAGTCCCTATACATAATGTCAGAGAACATATACCAACAGCTTCTATACATAATGTCAAAGAGCATATACCAACAGCCTCTATACATAATGTCAGAGAACATATACCAACAGCCGCTATACATAATGTCAGAGAACATATACCAACAGCCTCTATACATAATGTCAGAGAACATATACCAACAGCCTCTATACATAATGTCAGAGAACATATACCAACAGCCTCTATACATAATATCATAAAACATATACCAACAGCCTCTATACATAATGTCAAAGAGCATATACCAACAGCCTCTATACATAATGTCAGAGAACATATACCAACAGCCTCTATACATAATGTCAGAGAACATATACCAACAGCCCCTATACATAATGTCAGAGAACATATACCAACAGCCCCTATACATAATGTCAGAGAACATATACCAACAGCCTCTATACATAATATCATAAAACATATACCAACAGCCTCTATACATAATGTCAGAGAACATATACCAACAGCCTCTATACATAATATCATAAAACATATACCAACAGCCTCTATACATAATGTCAGAGAACATATACCAACAGCCTCTATACATAATGTCAGAGAACATATACCAACAGCCTCTATACATAATGTCAGAGAACATATACCAACAGCCTCTATACATAATGTCAGAGAACATATACCAACAGCCCCTATACATAATGTCAGAGAACATATACCAACAGCCCCTATACATAATGTCAGGGAACATATACCAACAGCCCCTATACATAATGTCAGAGAACATAACTTTATCTGTTACTTAACATGAAAAAACTCCATGTTATGTGAGGATAATACTTTTAAGACAGGTATTTTTTTCCTCCCCTGTCTTTGAACTTGAGAGGAGCCCACACATGGTGCTACTACCAGTAGCTGTACATACTATTGAGTGCACCCGACTGATTTTGCCTGAGGGTTAACTTTCTCTGTTACCAGTGTCCATCTCCCTCGAAGCGTCTCCGACTTCTGAGGTATGTGTAATTTACGTCCCCACTGTCAGAGTCTTGATTAGATTACCAAAGGCTCGTGTTCACTAACAGGCGTGAAAACACTCACACACACCTAATGAGTGTACAAACACACGGCGATATAACTCAAACACTTTAATCGCACTTCTCAACACACAGTCATATCAGGCATCGCTCAAAGTTAGCGATAATGCCATTTCCAGAAACGCACAATGCAATATATCAATTCATAAATACAATGGAATATAACACTCACTCAATCTTTACACTACTCAACAAAGCATACAGGCTTTCTTCCATCAAGCATCGACTCAGACATAGCAACACTCTCTTTCATGTCCGTCCAGTCTCGAGGTCCTAGGCTGTCTGAGCTACCAGCAGTGATTCCTCGTTGGCCCTGCTTTCCGCTCTCGTGGTCTCTGTGCACCACGCTGACCCCTGGCCATCACCTGCGTAGTAACTGTTAGTCAAGTTCACGGTCGTACCTGGTCGTTGCCGCCAGACGGGGGAGATGAAGACTGGGAGATTCTGACATTCTCCGCCGCCCCTTCTTATGAAAGGTATACCCTTTCATTACTGGTGTTTATAGTTGGGTTACATTAATAATGTAACGTCAGAATCGACCAACTGTTTGTCATGTTAGGTGACTCTGTGGTATTTATTGACGTTTACTGGGTAGTTGCATGATATATCTTATCTTCAGTGATGCCATAAGGCTACTCTCATCAAGTACTCTCCACTAGCTGGATTTGTACCTAGGTTGATAATGGACTCAGCCAGTGCGGTAGTTATCCGCGACTAACGCTATCTTTCAAGTAACGCGCTACCTCACGACAACAGAAAAAAATCACAAAAAGAACCCTGTCAGGCCTTAAGTCATCTTCCTTATAAGATGACTTAAGAACTAGACGCCAACCGATATGATCGGATAGTCCAATTCTGGTCCTCAACTTTAGTAGTTATATTCCACGCATAGTTGATGTCACATGGTGATGTGTAGTCGTGGCAACTATGAACAAGATAAAATATGCATGCTTACATTTTCCCAATATTTCAAATTGTTTCCCTTTAGGTGTAATGGTGAAACGTTATGGGAGGTAATTTCTAAATTCTTTCAAAAAAATAAAGTACATTTGTAAGTTATATTCTAAGCGTCATAGTTTGATATTTATTTTCAATAGTTCAGTTCAGTTATCAGTTGGGGAATCTTCATTGCACTCCGGACATGTCCATAGGTGCTCAGATCCCCCCCCCCCCCAGCATATGCATCAGCGTCCGGTGGCTAATAGTGCCAGTTCTGTGTTGGTTGACGAGGCGCTTTGTTTTCCCAATGTACCTCTCGCGTCTGGCTGTGCCGATTCTTACTCCCAAGTCTGTCATCCTGGACAGCGATGTGGAATCACTGACGTCAAAGTCCTCTGTTCTCGCCATATCTTTGAGGACGTTAATAACATCGGCACGATCCATGGGCTGGCCATCTACAGGGGGTGCAGAGCCAGCCAGTTTATCAGCTCGTTCATTTCCCTCGACTCCCGCATGTCCCGGGACGAAGATGACTTTACGGACAACAGACTTCCGCAGCGACTCAGTCCACTGTCTGCGTACAGATCCAGCTTCGACCTTCTGAATCATGCTCATTGAATCACTTAGTACACACACGTTGGTATAATGCTGTGATTCCAGCCATATGAAAGCCTGTGTAACTGCCATCACCGCCATCATCATGCTGCTCGTGGTCATAGAGTGGGCACCACTGGATTCTTGAACGGTTCGGCCCGCTGAACGGGCTGTAAATGCCCACGAACTTCTCTGCTGCTTTACAACAGATCCATCTGTATAGATGAGCACTTCGGGGCTATCTGAGTGTTCATAGATGAGCGCGTTAACCTCAGCATTGACAGCGGCAGGGTTCCGCTCTCTGCAACGTCTGTAGAGTGTGATAATGCAGGAGAAAGTGCACTTAAAAGCTGGAGGCACCGGCATCTATTCCTTGCCGGGGTTGATACTGGTAAGACTGGAGACCTGTCTGACGACATCTTCCGCCCGACCCATCCATGATTTACCCCTCTTTAGCCTGTCACCCTTTTCTCTGAATATAGCGTCATGCAGAGGGTGCTGCTCATCTGCACTTATTTTTAAGTATGCACGAGCTCTCCAGATCTTGATCCTGTGTTCCATTGTCGGAAGTCAAGGAGGTATCTCATTGCTACACAGCTGGTGTCTCTCGTGCAGCCCAAAATGATGCACATGGCTTCGTTTTGTACCTTTTCAAGTCTTCCAATCTGTGTAGGGCTGACAGTGAGGATGGCCAGGGCATACTCGATGCGTGAAAGCACAAGTCCTTGGAACAGAAGTATTAGCAGTCTTTGCTCGATATTGGCAGTCGCCATGACTCTCATTGCTGACAAACCTTTTCGAGCTTTCGATATGACATAATCGACATGATCTCTGAAGGACAGGCTACGATCAAGCCTCACGCCAAGATTATTTTCAATAGTGACATAGTTGGCACCATTGAGAAAAAATTTATCAATCAATGATTCTTAGATCACAAATATATAAATCCTTTCATTCAATTAACCATATGTAAATTTAATGTCACAAAGTTATCTCAAGTGTCATCCATTTGTGACTATTATATGTATAGACTGCTACTTTTGCTAAATTTAACTAAACAATTCGAATAGGAAACGGAAGTACACAATTGATGTGTTCACACGTTGGAGTAATACACTGTTCTTTCACATGTTCGGATAACACTGTTCTTACAGAAGTACGGATTAAACTGTTCTGGATGTGTTGAATTTCTAACTGTCGTCTATATAACACAGTTGTAGCGTTAAAATGTTAGAACAATCTGCTGTGCTTATATCACTAGTATACATAAGTCTCGGTACTACGGATATTACCAAAAGTTGACATAAGGTAAGTTTAAACACATGTAGTACTGTTCTTGGAGCACTGGTCGTAGACATATTACTACGTGTTTAAAATACTATCCTTCTCATTCTAATCATTCATATATTCCTCATATTCACTTGTTAAAAATATAATTTGAATAAATTGGAGGACTATGTCCTTATCACAATAAGTCACTTCTCACAGCGTTGTTTTGTTAACTTAAACATTAATTCGCTGGATTGCGATAGCTATATGAGCGCTATAGGAAACAGGCCAGGTTCACTGCCTTAGTCTTTGCGCTCAGGCATAGTTAGCCTGTCGTCGGACATCTCGAGAGGACATCTGGAAAGTAAGTCTGCAATCGTATTTTCAGAGCCGCTGATGTGTCTAATCTCAAAGCTGTAATTTTGGAGTAACAAAGACCATCTTGCGATCCTATGGTTTGTCGGTGTACCTGTAGTAATATTAGTAAACGGGTTGTTGTCTGTCTCCACGATGAAATGTTTACCTAACAAAAATGTAGACAATTCCTTAACAGCATAAATTAAAGCCAGGCCTTCCAATTCTGGAGTCGACCATCTCCTTTCTCTTGGTGACAATTTGCGACTTACGTAACAGACTGGATGTAAGATGTCATCATAGGATTGTAACAAAACCGCTCCTATGGCTATGGAACTCGCGTCAATTCTCAATCTGAAAGGAATTTTCAAATCTGGCAATTTAAGGATGGGATTACAAGAAAAATATGACAATACTTTTGTAAATGCTGGTCTCAGGCCTTCTCTGTTTACAATCTTATTTTGTTGGTTTTTGGTTAAAAGATTTGTAAAACTTTCTGTCAAACTAGAAAAATTAGGTATGAATCGTCTGTAGTAGGCCTCTTTCAGTCCTGAAGGACTATAGAGTTGTGCCGCTTGGGAGGTGCCTGGCAGAACCGCTGGTGACTGTATAGTCCAATGCGAGAGTGACAAACTCTGTCACAGTTTCCGCATCTGTAAGACGAGGCAGGTCCCGCAGTAAGTGACTGCGCTTTGAGCCTGTGCCACCTATTCTCAGTTTGTTGGACCAGTTTGCGCTCAAAGAGCACCAGTCCGTTTCGTACATCTCTTCTCCAGGAGCATCTGTCTGTTGCAACTCTCTCCCACGTGTCTGGATCTATTCCAGTGGTTTTCATATCTTGTTTACACAAATCCCTATATCGCATTTGGGGTCTTCCGGTTGGCCTCTTTCCTGTGGCTAGTTCTCCGTAAAGGAGATCTTTGGGAATACGTTCATCCTCCATTCGAGATACGTGGCCCAGCCACCGGAGGCGTCTCTGCTTGAGAAGGGTGTGCACTGTGGTAATATCTGCTCTTTCAAGCACCTGTTTGTTTGTTATGTGGTCCTTCCATGTTATGCCCAGGATACGTCTCAGACATCTCATGTAGAAGGAATTCAACTTCCTTTCCTGTCTTGAGTACAGGGTCCAGGATTCAGACCCATAGAGTAGTGTGCTACCAACACAAGCTTTATATACTTGAACTTTTGTACGCCCTGTTAGTCTATTATTCTCCCAAACTTTTTTAGCTAGCCTGGAAAATGTTGTGGCTGCCTTTCCAATGCGTCTTTCGATTTCTGTCTCTAATGAAAGATTATCTGATATTGTCGATCCCAAATACACAAACTCGTGGACGACCTTCAATTCGTAATTAGAAATTTTGATTGACGGAGGCGCACCAGCATCTTGTTCCATCACCTGTGTTTCATTTACGCTAATGGTGAGCCAAAAGTCTTTGCAGGCGGCTGCAAAACGATCTATGAGCCTTTGGAGATCTTCTGCTGTATGAGTAGTCAGTGCTGCATCATCTGCAAAAAGTAGTTCTCTTACGCATGTTGATCTTATTTTGGTCTTTGACTTGAGTCTTGATGGGTTAAAAACCTTGCCATCAGATCTTGTGTGGAGGTATATGCCTTCAGTAGCAGTCCCAAATGCCTGCCTTAAGAGAACAGCGAAGAAGATGCCGAAGAGTGTAGGAGCAAGCACGCAGCCCTGCTTTACTCCGCTGCTGATGCTGAATGACTGGGATGTTGAGCCGTCAAATAAAATGGTCCCCTGCATGTTTTCGTGGAATGATTTCACGAGACTAAGAAGGGTGGGTGGACATCCAACCTTTTCAAGGACCTTAAAAAGGTCGCTTCTGCTCACGAGGTCAAATGCCTTTGTGAGGTCGATGAAGGCAATATATAATGGCTTCCTCTGTTCTCTGCACTTCTCTTGGAGCTGCCGGAGTGAGAAAATCATATCGATGGTGGACCTGTTGGGTCTAAATCCGCACTGCGATTCTGGGTAGATTCTTTCAGCAAAAATGTGTAATCTTTTAAGGATTACTCTGGCAAAAATCTTGCCTGTAATGCTGAGTAGGGAAATGCCGCGATAGTTGTTGCAGTCGCTTCTGTCGCCTTTGTTTTTATAAAGGGTAACGATGTTTGCGTCTTTCATATTTTGTGGTATTGATTTTTCTTTCCAGCAGAGCTGAAATATTGCATACAGTTCTGGGATGATTGTTTCTTTGCTACATTTTAAAATCTCAGGTGGAATACTATCTTTTCCAGGTGCCTTGCCGGATTTGAGAGAGTCTAGTGCTTCGCTGATTTCTGTGAGGCAAGGTTCGTTATCCAGGGCATGCATGGCGGACTGTTGATCGATGGCTTCCAGAGCTTCTTCGCTGACAGTGTTATCCACTGAGTATAGCCCTGAGTAGTGTTCTACCCAGCGATCTATTTGTTTCGCTCGATCTTTTATGATTACCCCCTCAGTTGATCGTAAAGGGGCCATCTTATTTTTTGATGGACCGACAGCTTGCTTGATGCCCTCGTACATTCCTCTTATATTTCCAGTGTCTGCACAAGTTTGAATTTGAGCAGAGAGCTGTAGCCAGTACCTGTTCGTACATCTTCTTGTCATCTGTTGTACTCTATTTCTGGCCGTTCGCAATGCCTGCAGTGTTTTCTCTGAAGGTGATGTTTTATACATTGAGAATGCATGTCTCTTTATCTCCAGGACTGGGAGCATCTCTTCAGAGTGTGCTTCAAACCAGTCGGTTGAGTTAGTTTGCTTCTTGCCAAATGTTGATAGTGCTGTATTGTAGATGGTGTCGCGAACATGACTCCATCTCTGGGTGGAATTTCCGTTTGTGGGGCGAGGCAGAATATCCGCTAGAGCCTGCATAAATTTGTTGACCTTCTCTTTATTTTGGGTGCCGCTGGTGTCAATGCGTGATCTTCCTTCTGTTCGGCTTCTGTAGATTCTCTTGGGCTTTATCTTCACCTTGCTGGAGACGAGTGAATGGTCGGTGTCGCAGTCAGCACTATGGTAGCTGCGAGTCAGCCGTACATTGCGGAGGTTGCTGCGTTTAGTGAGCACCAGGTCGAGTTTGTGCCAGTTCTTTGATCTGGGGTGCCTCCATGACACCTTGTGTTGAGGTTTCGTGTCAAAGAAGGTGTTGGTCACGCACAGATTATGGTGGCTGCAGAATTCCAAGAGACGTTGTCCATTGTCATTGATCTTCCCAACGCCAAACTGTCCTAGACATGAAGGCCACGATTTGTGATTGGAGCCAACCCTGGCATTGAAATCCCCCAGGATAAAAATATGTTGTTTCTCTGGTACTTCACTGACTTCTTTGCTAAGGTCGTCATAGAACTTGTCTTTAGATTCTGATGCTGCAGTTAGTGTTGGGGCGTAAACGCTTATAATACTAACTGGGCCTGCCTCTGTCTGGAGTTGGAGCTTCAGTATTCTTTCAGTGCCATCACTTGGTGGTATGATGGAATTAAGCAGCTTGTTTCTGATAGCGAAGTCAAATCCATGCTCCTTGGTCTCTCCGCACGGCTTGCCATGCCAGTAGAAAGTGAAGTCCCTCTCCTTGATGCTTCCAGATTCTTGGGGTCTGGTCTCTTGCAGGGCGACAATGTCTATCCCCAGTCTTAGTAGTTCGTTGTTTATCACTGCAGTTTTGCGAGCATCCCCAATCTCGTTTAGATCGTCTGAGATGCCAGGGGTCATGGTTCCTACGTTCCATGTTCCCAGCCTTAGGGCCGGTTGTTTGTTTTTTTCTTGTTGTTGGTGTATAGATTGCGGTCCATGTGTCAGGATTTTCCCCTAAGCTCCACACACTCTCAGGAGCAGATGAACCGTGGCGAGACAACACCTTATTGACTGGGGGATGCCCAGCTTAGGCGGGCGGTAGCTGTCTAGTTAGATACGATGATCTCTCCCACCGTCAGAAGTAGCCCCTGGCGCCTTGCTCTACGCCAATCGAGCATTAAGACTTATAACCGGCAAATGCTGCTTCCCGTGTTGTGTCACCGCTTTACGCGGTGCTGATGTGACCTCTTCAGGGCAAACGCCTGGGCAATGGAAATAGGAGAACCAGCTGTTGCCCAGTAGCAAGTTCCCCCTCTCCACGTTGCCGATGTTGACCATCGGTGCCGTCGCAGGAGTTGCCAGAACTATGTTGTTTACAACATGGAACTGCCTTAGGGACTCCATCTCAGGATTTGTCCTCAGGGTTTACTCCCGAAGCCTTTCCCTTATGGGTATACCCGCAAGGCAGCGGAGGTTTGTGATTTAAAGTTCCCTCTCTTAAAAGAGATACCAACCACGGCTGACGAGCCTCCTCTGCCCAGGAATCAATAAGGAGGGAAGTCTACCATTCTTCCTTCCTGGCAGTGACCATACTGATCGGATGACCGTAGCCATTGTTTCTACTGAGAGATCCTCTGCCCACCGTCACTGACTTGAAACCATAACCAGCAACTATCTGTCGGCTGCTCCCAAGTCCAATCCCCCACCTGCTCACATGTCTTCACGTTACCCTGTTGGGGGGGGGGCTAAACGGGTACTCCACCTTGCCCAAGGGTGTCCCGTAGGCTAGCGGAGGGAAGGAGGCACCTTACTTCTCCTTTGATAGGGGGTACCCCTATCCCCGCTACCCCGAATCGTCTGTAATAATTCAGTAATCCTAAGATGCTCCTTACTTCCTTCTTGGTTGTTAGAAGTGACAATTTTAGAATTTTCGAAACAATATTGTCATCAGTGGTAACAAATCCATTACACATTTTATATCCTAGAAAAGCAATTTCATGGTAGGCAATTTCTACCTTTGATGGTTTCACTGTTAGGCCGTGTTGTCTGGTGCGTTCAAATGTTTGTCGTAGTGTCGTTAGGTGTTCTGTCATTGTCCTAGTGTGTATACACATGTCGTCTATGTATGATAGTATGTTTGGTATGTCTGCCAGTAGCAGTCTTGTCATCCTTACAAATGTTGCTGGGGCATTGACTAGACCAAATGGTAGTTTACACCATTCGTATAGTCCCCAAGGTGTTGCAAATGCTGTCAAGTGTATGGAGTCTTCGGTCATGGGTATTTGCCAGTACCCTTTTTTCATGTCAAGTTTTGTAAAGTATTTGGCACCTGTCATCTCTGTCAGTATGTCCTCACAGTTAGCCATGGGTTCTAAATCTAACTGTGTTATTGCGTTGAGTTTTCGATAGTCAATGCATAGGCGTATTGAGTTGTCCTTCTCTTTGACAATCACAATAGGAGAACAATAATGCGATTGTGATCTTCTATTGATTTGGTTTTTCTCGAGTTCTAAAATTTCTTGATGTAATTTGTCCGTGTACTGTATGGGTATTGAGTACGGTCTGAATTTTATTGGTAAGTGAGTCGTCAGTATGATTTGATGTTGTACTAGATCTGTCTGTCCTGGATGGTTGGAGAAAATGGTCCTATAGTCTTGTAACAGTTGTCTGCAATTGTCGGTCTCAGTCTGAGAAAGATCAGGAGATAGTTTGACGTCTTGAAATGTGTCTGTCGTATCAAGTTATGGGACTGGTATTTCGTCTGCATCTTCTGAGTCTGTGTGGTCCACTACGGTTGTGCTTGCTGCTGTCTCGTCTTGGTCTACGTCTCTAGTGTAGTAGGGTTTCAACATTTTAATGTAAAATAATTTGTTTTTGTTGTTTATTGCTACTTCGTAGTCTACAGTCGAAATTTGTCGTAATATTTTGAGACGTCCTTGCCACGAGTCTGTTAGGAGGTGTTTGTCACTAGGCAATAGAAGTAGTACGTCCTGTCATGGTGTCAGTGTTATTGTCCTATTTCCTCTGTTGGCATATTCTCTGTAGATGGCACCAGATTGTCTTAATGATTCTTTAGCCAATATGCATGATTTCATGATCCTGTCACGTAATGTTGTTACATGCCCGCACGGTGACACTGTTTTCTGTTCATTATCAAGTTCCGTTAACAAAGTATGATAAATTGATAATGGGCCGCGTGGTTGTGCACCATATACTAACTCAAAAGGTGAAAAACCAGTACTAGAGTGAGGTACTTCTCGGTAAGCGAAAAGTGTGGCAGGTAAAAAGGTGTCCCAGTCATTTGGACATTCTTGGGTGACTTTCGCTAACATATGTTTTAAGTCACCATTCATCTTCTCTATGATACCCGTTGAATGAGGGTGACAGGGGCTGTTGAAACACTGTTTAATGCCTAGCATTTTGTTAAAGGCTTGAGTCGCAGCAGAAATAAATTGGCTTCCAATATCAGATAGAATTGTATCAGGGAAACCTATCCTCGCAAAGATGTGGAAAAAGACTTCTATAACATCCTTAGATGTAATATTTCTAAGCGGGGTCGCCTCTAGCCAACGTGTGCATAGATCAATTACAGTTAGAATATATTTATTCCCTCTTGATGTAACATGGTTTAAAGGACCTACGATATCTTCTGAGATTTTCTCAAACAGCCTAATTGCAAGATCTGTTGTTTGCAGTTCTGCTTGAGGGTGTTTCCCTTTTTTCACCAGCTTCTGGCAGATGTCACACGATCTACAGTACTGCTTGATTTCACTGCAGAATTTGGGCCAGTAGAACTGCGTTAGTATCCTTGCTCTGGTTTTGGCATAGGCCATATGCCCTGCAAAAGGTATGCTAGGTGCTAGTTGCAATGCTTTTTTGCGGTGTTCAGTTGGTAACACCGTTTGTGCAATGGTATTGGCATCTTTTGTGTAGTACCTTGTTAGGATACCACATTTCAAATCAAAGTGCCAGCTAGCATTCTTTGTTAGTTTTGGCTATTTTTCTAATGATACATCGGCCTTTTGTGCCTTCACAAAATCTTCCCTCATATTCTTAAGAGATGTTATACTAGGACTTAATAGTTCTAAGGTCTCAGTTTGGTTGGTCTGAAATTGTAATTCAGCAGCTGATCTAGTTACTGCATTTGAGAAAGTACTTTCACAGCAAGATGTTACAAAATCATGCGGCATATCATTCACTTCTGGCAGTCTACCAATAATTATATCACAACGTGGGTTACATAATGCTGCGCATTTAATCTTGCCTGTCAAGAATGGTGTTTGAATATATGCCCATGCAAGTGTGTGTTTCTCAATATTTCCTGAGAAAGTTCTGCATGTCACATGTTTGCCTGTGTAATCTGCAGGTAAGATAAAGTCTTTCTTCAAACCAATGAGGGTGCTTCCGCTATCACGTAAAACACTGGCTAATTTGCCGTTAACATAACCTTGATGGATATTCAGCTTGCCTTTCGAATCTGTAACTAGATTGGCTTCCTCATTTGCTATAGGTATGGAGTGGCCGCATGTTAAAACGTCATCTTCATGGAAGCGGTTACAGGTTGTGAATTTCTCCAGATGAAATACATCAATGGTTTTAGCTGCATTAGCTGGATGTTGACTCTCTACTAGTTCTTCATCAGAGGAAGAGCTATCAAACATTGCCGCGTTGGCTTTTCTTGCCATCTGCTTTCCTTTATATGCATGACGCCAGTTGCTGTACGCTTTGCAAAAGTAGCATTTGGTTAATCGTTTGTAGTTTTTTCTCTCTTGGTCTTGCTTGTCTATATAATTATGCACGTATGTAAGATACCCAGGGTGTTTGTCAAACATCTCACTTTCATTGTGTTAATAATTACAATATTTACAACGATAATTGTTACCAGCAGTTTGCCTAAAAGGTTTTTGTCTGTTGTAAGTATTTGGTTTTGATCTTTCATAGGTAGCAGCAGCTACGAATTCAGTGTCTTTCAGCACATTTGAAAAACAATCTTTATTTGCTGTAAAGTATACCGAACCACGTTTTTCAATCTGCTGTACACTTTCACATTCGCACTCTTGCAAAAATTTTGAAAAGGGTGGTGGTAGACAAGAGATAATTTTATCTCTTAATATCAGATCTTTAAACTTATCAAAATTGTTATCAGCTGATGATAACCACTTACTAAATACATCCTGTACTACTAAAGTGTAGTCAGAAAACGTTTGTGTTGCTTTTGGAGATAACTTAGCAAACTGTTCTCTGTACCCTGCTTCATCTAATAGGAAATGTGCCATAATTTTGGCTTTCATATAGTGATAGTCCTTTCTTAACTCTTTCGAGATAGTCTCTATAACTTTTAGTGGTTCCCCAGATAGACTTCTCGTATAGATGATGTTCCAATCTGTAACTGGCACCTGATAATGTTCCATTATCGTCTCAAAGTTCTGGGTGTATGCTGAGATGCAGTCCCCAGTAGCGAAATGTTTCACGATCCCTTGATACTTTTTGTAATGGATTTCTTTTTCCTTCATTTCTAGCTTTTTAGATTCTTTATCGGCTGATGTTTCGATCTCTAGCTGTTTAATTTTTAACTGCATTTCAAGTTCTTCTCTTTTGCTCTGTGCACTAATATCAGCTTTTCTTAGATAAGCGTCTGTTTCTGCTTTTCTAGCCTCTAACTCTGCCTGGTTGTTTTTAGCCTCTAACTCTGCCTTTTTAAGTTCCCTTTCAGCAGCTCTGTCCTCTCTTTGGACATGCTCTGCATGTTTTGCCTCACTGCACATTTTTAATTCGTCTCCGGTTAGATTTAATTTCTGTCCTAACTCGATAAAGTCGTGTAACGAAGACATGGTAATGTTACAAAATTGTTACACAGGTTTATATGCAAAATAGTTATAATATGCTAATAACTACAGTAACTATATCATATACATTGACAAAATAAATCTACAGTCAAGGCCTGATCCCCCACAAAAGTATATAAGAAAAAAAATACTTAAGTGACACTGGAATTTTGAAACTCTGGAAGTATGTTGGTAACTGCACCAGAGAAGGGATGCTTGGTCTTCTACAGCCAGGAAAATGACTTTAGTACTTTACAATTTCAGATGAAAACCCTGTTTACTTTTGGAGAGAGAAAATATTAGTATGTGTATGTTTTTGTGGTGTATGTGTTGTCAGCTAAGTGTAATAGGTTTGTATGCAGTCAAGTATGTTTGTATAGTCGTCTCGTCGTCCGTTGAAGTTTCAATTCAGTATGACTTCTTCTCCGAAGCTTTCGTTTACTTCACAGAACTTTTTCACTCCATTGCGTCTTAATACATATCTTACACTCTGTTTTATGTATGGTTCAAACACAGACGAAATCTTACACGTTCAATCACTTCACACGTATGTTTCAACATTTGATTCAAAAGCCAGACGATGCACTCACGTTCAATCCTATCTTTCATCTGTCGTTCAAAAGTCGGGCTTCCCACGTTTACTCGTCTTTCTTCTGGTCCAAATACGGACGATGCACCTACGTTCACTCCTAACTCATATGGTCCAAACACGGACGAGCTTCCCACGTTCACTCTTGTTACGGTCTTGATTAGATGACTAAAGGCTCGTGTTCACTAACAGGCGTGAAAACACACACACACACACACACACACACACACACACCTAATGAGTGTACAAACACATGGCGATATAACTCAAACACTTTAATCGCACTTCTCAACACACAGTCATATCAGGCAGCGCTCAAAGTTAGCGATAATGCCATTTCCAGAAACGTACAACGCAATATATCAATTCATAAATACAATGGAATATAACACTCACTCAATCTTTACTCTACTCAACAAAGCATACAGGCTTTCTTCCATCAAGCATCGACTCATACATAGCAACACTCTTTCACGTTCGTCCAGTCTCGAGGTCCTAGGCTGTCTGAGCTACCAGCAGTGATTCCTCGTTGGCCCTGCTTTCCGCTCTCGTGGTCTCTGTGCACCACGCTGACCCCTGGCCATCACCTGCGTAGTAACTGTTGGACAAGTTCACGGTTGTACCTGGTCGTTGCCGCCAGACGGGGGAGATGAAGACTAGAAGATTCTGACACCCACATCAAGTCAGAGACTTCATAATTCAATATTGCAATCAGTTATTCAAGAAATCAATACCAGGCAAATGGAAACATGTGGATCAATCTATCGCAACCCACACTCAGCGCACATGAGGTGAAACATGTGACATAAACCATTGCTGACTACTATAGCCACAGTCTCAACTGAGATCGTCAACTTGTGGCGAGTTGATAGGCACGCGATGAGTTACAGACCTGGTGCCAGACACAGTGTTGGTAAGGTGTAGCATCTCCGTCTTTTATGATGCGATTTCGATTCCATTAGCGTCCTGTTGCCTAATGTAGGAATATCAAGATAGTCTATGTACGTCCTTCTCTCTCTCTCTCTCTCTCTCTCTCTCTCTCTCTCTCTCTCTCTCTCTCTCTCTCTCTCTCTCTCTCCCTCTCTCTCTCAGATAAAGTTAAAGTGAGGATCGACTTTGATGCAACGGGTTTACCCACTCTGGTTTACTCTGCCTGCCGAGAGCATCGCACACGTCAAGAACTTCAGAGCTCCAGCAATGACCCTCGGGGATTTCCGGGAAAATTATACTCGTGGTTCACACGTCAGACACGAATACAAGATCTTTGGAGCGTGAGGCAGACGGCTTGATTACTTGACCACAGACACATCTCTGTGTGTGTGTGTATGTGTGTGTGTGTGTGTGTGTGTGTGTGTATATATATATATATATATATATGAAGCTGCTCATCGCGGCCCTGAATATGATGATGCTGATTGGATGTAACCTCCAGTTGTTGTTGCTTAGCTGAGGAGAGTTGGGTAATTTACAAGGCTAATATTGGCGCAGATTTGGACCGAGCAATTGAATTCTCTTGCAGCCCTGGCTGAGGCCAGATCGGCCATAAGTCTTGAGGGGGAATGGAACTGTCCCCCTCACACCATCTCCATGCAAGAACATATAGGGGCAGCAAGTGTGACCAGGCCGTTTCACAGATATTGATTCAGGTGCATAAACCTGTGAAGAAGCGAAACAGGGTGAAGAGAATTTGCAGATTATGGCCTGCAGTGAATAACATCCCAGTAAGACGCTGGAGGATGTGACTCATCAATCATAGTGGAGGGAGCTTTCCTGGGTCTTCCTTACCCCCATTTTCCTCCCCTCCCCCCCCCCACCCATTTTTCCTCTTCCATCCATTTGACCCAATAGTTGAGCTTTCCATACCCTGGTTTATGTCTGTGTGGTTAGGGTTGCAGGTTTTCTTTTTTGCTTGACTGGTTGGTTGAGTTCTTCCAATCAATGTTTGTGCCCCTGACCACGACTAAGTATGTTTGTGGCTTGGTTGTGACCTTTTCTTGTGCTTGCCCCAGTTAGCTTGTGGATGTGAGAGTACCCACAGACTCGGCTGGACATGACTGAGGTCATCCTATCGACCAGAGACCACTCACTGTTGATAATGCCAGGCAGCAGTTATCATTACTGTGGGATTTTTGAGTTCCATTTACTGTACGCGTTAACTACAGAGCTCTGGGGTGAGACCAATAGAGCATCCATCTTTATTATCATTATTACTAGCCCTGAAATTCCTTTGTTATGTTCTTATTGATCTGTGGAATGGGTACTCGGTCATGCGACCATGGATGTTTGGCAGCAGTGACTCTCACTGTGGGAACATAGGTTCCTATTACTGTAATCACATCAAACATGTGTTGTGCCTGGGTTTCCATTTACTTTCAGACCGTGAGATTCATTCAATAAAGAATTCATTATAATTGTTAATGATGTGTTATTGTTAGTTTTTTCTGTCCAAGTGATGTTAATCATTATTTATTTTATTCATTAATGATGGTCGAGCCCACCTCAATGATCCATTGTCTAGAATGTGCTTTAAGGCACAGTTCCTCGCCAAAGTCCTGAATTTCTTCTGTTGTCTTAAACCTTTTCATGTCTTGTTAACCGTGGAGATAGGAGGAGCTTCTCTTCGTGTTCTTTTTATTCTTCTCTTTCTCTATGGCCCATGAGCAGTCACCGTTGTGCTATATCTCTATCATCATCTCTATGCGGTGTTATATATATATATACACACACACACACACACACACACACACACACAACCACTCCACACAACAACAAAAAACACCAGCTTTATTAGCTGGTGGTTTTGTGGAGTGGGTGTGTCTTTTTTTTTCGCAGGTGATTGCGTTGTGCCTGTTTACAGCAAAGCTGCGTTCTTGCGCCGTTAGGCCGACACATCCGGCTTCTGCGGGCATTTGTTTAGCGGGTTAACCTTCCCGGGGCTATTGGAATCCCATCCTTACCTGGAGCCTGGCCAGATGAATGTACATTAATAGCATATTTAACTTCTGTTATGGTGGGAACTGTGTCCAGGTGGTCCAACGTTGGCAGGGCCTCTATGGCGTTGGGGCATCATCCGCTAGTTTGGAGTCGCTTGAGTAAAGCTCCAAATAATGCTCTACCCATCTATCAATCTGCTGTTTCTTATCAGTGATGATCTCTCCAGTCAAGGTTTGCAGTGGTGCACTTCTTTTGATCATTAGACCACAGGCCGTCTTTATCCCTGCATACCTGCTTCTGGTGTTTCTCTTATCACTTGCATTTTGAATGTACTCGCATAACTTGATTCAATAGTCATTTGCACACTGCCTGGCAGCCTTTTGCACATCCTTCCTAGCTTGCTTCAGCTCACTGAGAGTGTGTCGCGTCGTTCTTTCCTTGTTTCTTAAGAGAGCTATCTTCTTTTTGTCAATCAAGGACTGCAGTTTCTGGCTGTTTGCCGCAAACCAGTCCTGCCTCTTATGATCCACAGTGCCTTAAACCCCTACCGCTGTTTTATAAAGAGTTTCCTTAAGTTTACCCCGCTTTTCACTTCACTGGAACTCAAAGCACTTATCAGGATCTTGGGTGTTAATATTAATCCTGGGGCTAGATTTGCATTCAGTCGAGTAGACACTCTTTGGTCTCTGTCTAACCCCTGCAACAACTAAAGAATGATCGTATCGCAGTCAGCACTGTGGTAACTTCGAGTTATTGATGTTTGGTTCAAATGTTGTCTCCGTGTGATGATTAAGTCTAGTTGATGCCAATGGCCAGATCATGGGTGTTTCCATGTGACCTTATGCCGCTCTTTTGTTTAAAAAAAAAGAGTGTGTAATACATAGGTTGTTTCTGGTGCAATGTTCCAGCAGTCTTTAGTTGGTTAGTTAGTCGGACAGATCATCCTCATTGCACATTGAACCATTCAGTCCATAAGTGCTCGGATCCCCTCCTCAGCAAATCCTGCAGCGTGTAGCGGCTAACGACACGAGTTCTGTGTTGGTTTATCAATCTTCTTTGACTTCCCGCGTAGTGTTCTTGTTTGGCCACCTCTCTTTTAATTTGCTGTTCTCTCAGTCTGGCCATGGTTGTAGATTCACAGTCATCACTTGGTTCACGCAAAAGTCTTACTTCTCGTAGAGCATTCAGAATTTCATCCTGGTCCATGGCGCTGCCGCCCTCAACCGTAGCCTCACCTGCGAGCTTGTCAGCCCGCTCATTTCCTTGTACTCCCGCATGTCCTGGCACGAAGATGAAACTAATCTTTGCCAGCCGAGACCGATCCAGAGACAGCAACCATTCTCTTCGGATCCACCCCACCTCTATCCTCTTGCAGTCCTCTATCCTCCAGCAGTCTTTGCGCATTGTCATACATGTGACTGATGTTGTATTTTCCAAGGCACACTGGTCATGAACTCGAGTCCTTGCCCACTCGAGCATTAAAATCACCGAGTATATACATGTTGTCAGATTGTGGTACTGCCTAGACCACAGAGTCTAATTCCTCATAGAATAAATCCTTCACATCATCAGAGGAAGTGAGTGTTGGTGCATATGCAGTGATAATGGTGGCAACACTACAAGTGGTTTCCAAGCGCAGGGATAATAATGTTTCAATTCCGCCAGCAGCTCCCCCGATGTGTCTCCACCTTGCCGTGGTGGGGGAGCTTGCGTGTCCCATCGACCCCATGTGCTTGCCGATGGATGAAAACTACATATCTGACAGCTTATGGGATAGGGGCCACACTAAGAGAGACACAACCTGCTGCTCTGCAGGTAGACTGAGGATAGCAGTCAAAAGTTTAAATCAGGCGCCCGAAGGCAGAAGTTCTTGGTCCGGACAGTACTCTAAGGCTCTCTGTCGAGGGTTTAGGCTGAACGCCTCTAAGCCACAAACACTCGGATGTGAGAGCCGGGCCGATACACGCCTACCGAAAAATAGAGGTGAGATACTGAGCACGCTACATGCCCAGTTCTGATACTTGTTCGAAGGCTCTCAGCTAGGGGATATCAGGGATTCCCGGATGAGAGGGCCTGGCCGTTTCTCGTTCACTGCTGCACGAAGGTAAGGTGCTGATCCGGCAGCACATGTAGCCTACCTC
Source organism: Cepaea hortensis (assembly GCA_963921405.1). NCBI lineage: Eukaryota > Metazoa > Mollusca > Gastropoda > Stylommatophora > Helicidae > Cepaea > Cepaea hortensis. The sequence continues at coordinate 14,255,503 of OY992880.1, read as the reverse complement.
GTGAGCGAGTACTAAAAGGCAGAAAAGTGCCCCAGTCGAATGAAATGGCTACGAAACCTGTCTGTATCTAACTCATAGAGAGTGTAGACAAAAGTGGGAAAACGTCTCAATAACACGAAATGGAACGCACGGCTAGCGAATCCATTGCGTGGTCTAAGTCACAAGCAAAAGCTTACCGAGTGGATGTCTTCCGCAGTCTGACCGTTCCTGGTGTGTGCTCGAGCGACCAGTGGCAATCGTGATGCCCAACACATGGAAGTGAGGAACTAAAGCAGTCTTGAGCAGGACGTGGCAACTCCTTGGGTGAGCCCAGTCTCAGAGCAATATGAGCCGGCTCTGCAATTATGGAAGCCTCCATGGATAGTGAGGGAATGCCCATGGTCTGCCCCTGCCTTCCCTTGAGGGTTGACCATGATGTCGTTGACCGTTATATCTTGACCAGCTGAGATGTAGGCGACATCACAACAAGTCTAAAGTGCCTCGAAACCCGAGGAAGGCTAACCTCATTAAAAAATTCCCACCGAAGCCGGAAGTGCCGTCCTACGGGTGGCAAAATAAAAATTGGCACTACGCATTTACGTCCTAGTGAAATGTCTCGTCCGAATGTCTCTCGTGCTAGGAACAGCTCTGACTACCTAGTTTCCGAATGCCGCTCTTGTTCGGAACAGCTCTAATTAGGTAGTTTCCGAATGTCCGTCGTGCCTGGAACAGCTCTGACGGGCACAACGACAAGCACTTGTCCGAACCGAAAACTCGCTGAGTGGATACAGACTCTGGTTTGTGCGGTTTCGTAGTTAAGTAATCCTTTATTACTTTAGTGTCGTCCCTGGAGTGAGGGGAATCAACACCCACAATTGTTTAACCCAATATTATTGTCCTAGAGAAACCACCAGAATCCGTCCACAAAACTCCCTCAGTCTCTAGACACCTCTTTCTCACTCTCACTCACCCCTGGATCATGCCCCCTCTCATTCTTCCCCAACACAACATACTCAACAACTCTAGCTTTAACAAATAAATACAACAATTAATTTATTAAAACAAAGAGTATGTGTGTGAGAGGTGTGTGTGTGTAATGTGTAGAATGTGTGTCGAATATTCTAATGTGTATGTAGAATCAGACCAGTGAATCAGACCAGTGAATCAGGAGCAAAGTCTGTTACATCACTGTGCTGAGTACACAACAGCACCATGTATTCCGGACAGTGAACCTCACCCAGAAGATGTTTCTCCGTCCACGTGACGACTTTCTCCGATAACGCTCGAACAAACAGGATGCTGGTCATCAGTTAGACACTGTTCGATCTTGGTCTTCACTCTAACAAACACGGTGAAGTTACTCTGTTTAATAATGTTTGTTGAACAGAGAATCTTTCAATTAACTGAAATGTCACTTGGGAAAATCTACTGTTCACAAGTCTCTGATTATAAAATTTCCCCCATCTTTAAAAAACAACCTATTAATGTTTTTAGGAAGATGTACATATATATATATATATATATATATATATATATATATATATATATATATATATATATATATATATATATATATATATATATATACTTGGTATATGAGTTATGAATCTTCGGTGATGAAGCTTATCACTCATTAAACACAACACTTATGTTCATCAAGTCCGGCTCAGCAGAAGCCAGGTTTCTGCAGACCAACTAGGTTCTGAGCCCCGTGTAAAAGCCTCTCAGTAACCTCTGTCTTCATTCCGTGAGCCATCATTGTATAAAACTTTGAAACTTCTTCTTCGTAATAAATCATCGCACACTCAAGTGGAACCTGTTGAGTAGAGAACATCATGGTGAGAGCAACTCAATCCTGACCGTAATTAGGTGAGTGTAGGCCAATAGCAGCACTCAGATCTATAACAGAGATCCGATCTCAGTCATACGGCCAAATAGCTCATCACATTGGTCTGATACATGGCAACACCAGGAAAGAATACAGGAACGGGTAGAAACCCAGCAGATGCCCTTCTGGAAGATCCTACCTTTTCACATTCCCTTCCTCCTTCCCAGCCATCCTCAATCTCTCTAATTATTATCCCACTACATTGTCCTCAACTCCCTGAGTAAAATTATATATCATACAAGCTAGTTAAAGCCATACAATAGGACACTAGTGCCGACGCTCCTATAATACTTTCTAGCACCGCACTTATAGAATATTCTATCACCGCTCCTATAATACATTCTATCACCGCACAGTACTGTACTCTATTCCTAATCATACTCTAAGTTAGATTTGATTAAAAGAATACCATATGCCTATTCCGGTTGATGATTGAGACTATGCAATCACAGACTGGATCTATGTTCGCCGATACATTATCAACAATTTGACACTGTAGTCTCTTTCAATTAACACAACTCGGAATACTGCGCCGATCTTTAACACTTCAGAATTTTTGGGCGACTCCTCCAACTTGTTTACCTCAACTGGTTTTATATCGGGGCTTGAGTGACGTCACCAAATTGTCTAGACGCAGAGGCGTCTAGAAGTTGTTTTTCTCTTTATTTTTCCCAACTCAATGTGAACATCTGGCTGGTGTCCCCTTTCATCTGGGAAATTGTCTCCTGTCTGTGATTTAGAGAACCTTCTCCACATCACAAGACTCCATCCGACGTCTGGCCAGACATTCCGTCTATCACTTCAAAGGCTGACTCTCGCCTTGTAGACGGATGGCGCCATTGTACGTTTCTCGAACAACCCACATCATACAGAAATGCCGACCGTGTGCAGACAGTTTTTGCGACGTATTTTGTTCCTCAGTCCCCTGCTCATCGAAGGATTGCCTGTTTTTGCAGACGAATGTCGGGTCTTGTTTTTCATCGATATAAACTATGAAGTTTTTCCGCGACATGCGGGAACGCCCCGGGGCGAACGAAATGCCCAATATATTGAAGTGAGGAATTAAAGCAGCCATGAGCAGGACGTGACGATTCCCTCTGTGAGCTCAGCACCAGGGCGCTATGTGCCGGCCCTGCAATTATGGAAGCAACCCTGGATGGCGGAAAATGCCATGGACTGTCCCTGCCTTCCTTTGAGGCACGATCGTTGTCTTCGACCGTTCCAACTTGGCAAGCTGTTTTGTAGACGGTACCGCTAAAGTGAGAGTCTCTCAGGAATGCTACCTGGTCAAAAAAGCACGCTAAAGCCGGATGTGTTACCCTACGTGTTTCGACCCAAGGGCGCATAACAGACACACCGCAATCGCATCTGGAAAAAAAACACTCCGGATGAACGCGAAGAAGAAGAAGATTTCCGCCAGCTGGAATTTCAATCATTCTTATGATAGTGTGGGTAGGTGTGTGGGTGTATTTGCAGGGAGGTGTGGTGGATCTATGTGTGTGTGTTTGGAGTGTGGAATGGGTGTGGGTGTCTGTGTATATGGATGGGTGATGTGTGTGTGTGTGGGTGGAGTTATGTGTGTGGGTGGGGGATTGGTGGGTGGGTGTGGGTGTTTGAGGGATGTTTGTGGGGGTGTGTGGGTGGATGGGGGATGTGTGGGTGGGTGAAGAGGTGGGTGTGGGTGGTCGAGGTATGTTTGTGGGGATGTGTGGGTGGATGGGGGATGTGTGGGTGGGTAAAGAGATGTGTGTGTGGGTGAGGGATTTAGGGTAGGTGGGGGTGTGTGGGTGGGCGATGTGTGGGTGAGGAATGTGTGTTTGGGTTTGTGGGTGTGGGTTTTGGTGGATGTCGGATGTGTGGGTGAGTGGGGGTATGTGGGTAGTTATGTGGGGTGTGTGTATGGGTGTGGTGGATGTGTGTGCATTGGGAGATGGGTGGGAAATATGTTTATGGGTGTGTCTGGGTGGGTGATATGTGTGTTGAGGGAATGCTGGGGTGTGTGGTAGGGGATTTATGTGTGGGTCGTGGGAGTGTGTGGGTGGGAGATGTGTGAGTGGAAGGGGGAATGTGTTGGTGGGTTGGGAGATGCATGTGTGGGTGGCAGATTTGTGTGGGTGGTGTATGTGTATTTGGGTGGGGGATTTGTGTGGGTGGTGGTGGAAGTGTGGGGGGTGCGGGATGTGTGGGTAAATAGGGTGTGTGTGTCGTTGGGGGTTGTGTTTGGCTGGATATTTGGGGTGTGTGGGTGTGGGTGGGTGAAGGATGTATGGTGGTTGCGTGTATATGGGCTGGCTGATGTTGTGTGGGTGGGGACATGTGCGTGGGTGGAGTAATGTGTGTGGGTGGTGGATGGATGGGTAAGTGGAGTGAGTGGTGGGGGCATGTATGTGTTCCTGGGTGTGTGTGGGTGTAGAATGGGGGGGGGGTTTGGGTGGGTGGGGAGTGTATTTATGTGTGCGAGATGTTTTGGTGGGTGGGTGGGGGGTGTGGGTATTGGTGTTTAGAGGGATGTGTTTGTATGTAGTGGATATATGAGTGTGGGTGTGTGGGAGTGTGTCAAGGGGTGTGGGGGATGTGTGTGTGGGGGTGTGGGTGGGGTGTGTGCGTGAGTTAAGGGTGGTGGAGATATGTGTGTGGGTTGTGGGTGTGTGTGGGTGGGAGATGTTTAAGGGTGGATGGAATACGTGCGAGTGTGTGGGAAGATGTGTGTGGGTGGGGTATGGGCGGGTATTGTGTGCGTGTGGGGATGTGTGTATGTGTGCAGATATGTGTGTGTGGGTGGGGAGATGTGAGTATGGGCGGGGAGATGTGTGTGTGGGGGATGTGTGTGTGGGTGATGGATGTATTTATGTAGCTGGGTGGGGGAGTTGTGGGTGGAGGGTGTGTGGGTGTGCGTGGGTTGGAGGAAGTATTTTTGGGTGGGGGATGTGTATGTGGGTAGAAGAATGTGTATATGGGGATGGGTGGGTGGGGAATGTATGTGTGCCTGGGGTGGAAGGTTGGATGTGTGGGTGGGTGGGGGAGTGTTTCATAACATTATAATATGCATTGTTTATGTTTACTCCTTGTAGGAAGTTGCTGTCCAATGCCTCATATTCCTTGCAGGTCTGCTGCCCAATGCCCCATGTTCCTTGCGGAACTGCTGTCTACACCAGTTTGATTTGTCTAGGCGATTTTACATTCAGTAGTTTGCCATTGCTTTCTGAACGAGAAGTGGACATTTACGTCCAACTGACCTCTATATGGAATGAACCTACTACCCGGTCATCGGCGCGCAGGAACTGTATTATTGGTATTCAGTAATGTTCCATGCTGGTTTAAGATTAAGATCTACCGTGTTAATTTCGCTTTCCGTCACGTAGTTCAAGCGCCATATATAAGATGTATTTTGAATGACTCTGCAGTGTTTGAAAATATTGCCTTTCCAAGTTTTGTATTTACCTATTGTGGAGTTCATGCAGCACAATGCAATGTAATAGGTAAATGCAAAACTTGGAACGGCAATATTTTCAAAAACTGCACAACATTAAAGATACTCCCTGTACTGTTGTGTTCTGCCTGTCCCTTCCCCCGCCCCCTCCCCCCCCCCCCCCCCGCCCCCCTCAACTCTTCCACTGCCGCGGTGTTACATTTATTGTAAACACACCGACACACCTACAGAGGGAGTAATTCTCCCGGGCTTGACAAGTTTACAAATATCACCACAAAAACCAATTTCTTATTCTGTCTTTAGGGCCAGGTTTGTGGTGAGTGTTTGCACGCTTGTTTGTAGGTCTGTGTGTGTCTGCGAAACTTACTCGCTGTTGTTTGTGTCGACTGTTTCTTTAATCGTAGTGGGAAGAACTTACTAGAGAGAGAAGGATGTGTGTATGTGTGTGTATGTGAGTGTGTGTGAGAGAGAAAGAGAGAAGTTTATGAAAGGGAGAGACAGAGAATGCTGTGTGTGAGAGAGAAGGCTGAATGAGAGGGAAGAAAGAGAGACAGCTGAGTGAGAGAGAGAGAGAGAAGACTGAATGTGGGAGAAGACAGGGTGAGAGACAACGTTGTGTGAGAGAAGGAAAGAGAAGGCTGAGTGAGAGAAGGAAAGAGAAACCTGAGTGATGAAGAGAGAGAAGGTTTGGGTGAGGGAGAGAGAGAGAAACCTGTGTAAGGGAGAGAGAGAGAGAGAGAGAGAGAGAGAGAGAGAGGCCGAATGTGTGTGAGAGAAGGCTGAGTAAGAGGGAGAAAGACAGCTGAGTGAGGGAGAGATAAAGAGAAGGCTGACTGAGAGAGAGAGAGAGGGGGAGAGAGAGAGAGAGAGATTGAGAGAGAGAGAGGGGGGGCGGTGAGAGCATGAGAGGTAAGGTTGAGTGAGGGAGAGACAGAGAAGCTGAGTGCGGAAGAGAAATAATGCTGAGTGAGTGAGAGATAAAGAGAAGGCTGAGTAAGTGAGAGATAAAGAAAAGGCTGAGTGAGGGAGAGAGAGAGAAGGTTGAGTGAAGGAGAGTTAAAGAGAAGGCTGGGTGAGAAATAAATTAAGAATCGGCGTTTTTCCCCTCTGCTCTCCAGGGGAAGGGCTTTTCCCCCTTCCACACCAGAGGGGGGGGGGGGGGAATGTTCCTTTTCCCCCTCCTCACCAGTAGAGAGAGGGAATAGGGCTTTAATCTTGCTCACCTATGTGGGAGGGGGCATGGGGGGGGGGGGGGGGGTTGTGGTGATTTAACCGTTTCCCTCTTATTTCCCTTCTTCTTGGGGCATTTTTCAATTTCTTTCTGGGGGTGATATGGGACCTTTTCTTCCTCCTAACTTGGGGAGGGGGAATGAGTCTTTTTCCCACTTCGTCCCCAATGCGTGTGTGTATGTGTGTGGGGGTGGGGGGTTCTTTTACCCTCCTCCGAAAATCCCGGGGGGGGGGTGAAAGGGCCTTTCCCCCAAGGGGGGGGGGGGGGTATTGGCCGTTTACCCACTTCTTCTGGGGTGGGGGATGAATTGGGGCCTTGTCTTTCTCCTACCTTGGGGATAGCCTCTCCCCCCCCCCACCCCTCCAGTCCTCTCCATGTGAGTCCTTGAACACGTCTGTGAATCTCTCACTGTTTATATTTTATGTGTCTGTGAATCTCTCACTGTTTATATTTTATGTGTCAGTGAATCTCTCACTGTTTATATTTTATGTGTCTGTGAATATCTCACTGTTTATAGTTTATGTGTCTGTGAATCTCTCACTGTTTATATTCTATGTGTCAGTGAATCTCTCACTGTTTATATTTTATGTGTCTGTGAATCTCTCACTGTTTATAGTTTAAAACTTGATTCCTAATGTTTTATAGGCTATCGACTGTAGTAAAGTGCATGCTTGTAACAAATGTGAGCAGATGAATTTGATAACTGGAACAACACTGAAGAAGATGTGGATCTACTTAGGGAGTGCAATGTAGTTGTAAATATGGGAGATAACCAGTGGGAATAGTGTGGGGTTCTGGCTTGGTCCTTCAACAAGGATTTCTTCCGGTGCTGACTTCTGAGCCCATGACTTGCAACAGCGAGGCCACTATATCCCTGGCTTCGTCAAGGACAGCACTATCCCTTAGTGGCTGCTATTGTTTGATGGTTGGTGATCAGGTCTGGAGCTGACTCGTTTCGGTTATCTTGCCCCTCCAAGATCGGTTCGCTAGGCTGCAGCACCAAATGAGATTTGTATATGACACTTTTATACTGATCCTGTGTGACGTCCTTGTTCCATAGATACAATGTACAAGATCTCTGTGTGACGTCCTTGTTCCATAGATACAATATACAAGATCTCTGTGTGGTGATGCTTGCAAGTGCGTCCGAGTCAAGGAGTTTGAGTATGCCGTACCATAAGTCCCTACTCCAGACCGTCCCAGACCATGAACCAATACTTTCAACGAAAGCCTGGGCTATAGCATCCTATAAAACAGTTGTAAGTTAAGAACGTGGATGGGCATGTCTACTGTATATGCCCAGGAGTGAGACAACCGATATCTATCAGCAGTCAAAGTGACCAAGCCAGGCACAAAGAGAACTGTTGATATTCTAAGATGGTGTTGATAAATAATTTGTAGTTTGTTTACAAAAGTTAAACTTAAGAAGGTTTTGATGAGCCAATCAATGATACTGTGTCTATATGGGATATTTCTTATAAATGAGATACTTCATCTTTCTTTCAGTGTCGTTCGTGTTTCTGTGTTTACATTTGTACGATTGTGGCGAGAAGACAGTTTGACATCGTCACATGGAGAAACATCGGTATCAGAAATGATTGGCAATGCACAGAAGGTTGTGGACAGACATGATCACTACCGCCACATGGCATGGACTATAGGAAGTTTGGCAGTACACGAGACAGATAGCTGTGGACAGACATGATCACCAGCGCCACACGGCATGGACTATTAGAAGATTAACAATACACGAGACAGAAAGCTGTGAACAGACATAATCACCAACGCCACATGGCATGGACTATAAGAAGATGATCATGGCGGGGTCAGGTATCCCCTATTTAAGGAGAAGTAAGACAATTTCGCAGCAGACCGCGTTGCGCTGGGGTTTAACGTGTTGGTAAGGGAGCCGGCCATTCAGAAAGCAATGGCAAATTACTGACTGTAAAGTTGCCAAGACATCAACAACAGCAGTAAAATGTTGGTGTTGACAGCGATATCCTGCAAATGGGATATGCAAAAACAACAACAACAACAACAACAACAACAACAACAACAACAACAACAACAACAACAACAACAACAATAACAACAACAACAACATCAACAACAACAACAACAACTTCAGCTGGAGGACACCGGGTGAGGTTTTGAGCCCTGCACTTGTCGTTCGCTAGGGGAAGGAAAGACTGGTCATGTGATGGTCACACAGCCAGGTCACATTATTATATATTATCATATAAGGCAGCTTGTCATTGAGCTTCTCGTGGGGAAAAAAAATCATTGTGCAAATTGGGTGTGAAGTGTTGGACTCTCCATGCCAGACGTCATTGTTGTGATGGGACGCAGTGCTGGTTGTCAAAGAGCTCTCCCTGGCTGACGTCATAGTTATGGTGGTATGGGAGGTACTGGGTTGTCAACGAGCTCTCCCTGGCTGACGTCATAGTTATGGTGGTATGGGAGGTACTGGGTTGTCAAAGATTCTCCATCGCAGCCGTCATTGTTGTGGTGGTAAGGGCAGTACTGAATTGTCAAAGAGCTCTCTCTGGCAGACGTCATTGTTGTGGTGGTATGGGAGGTACAGAGTTGTCAAAGAGCGCTCCCTGGCAGACGTCAGTGTTGTTGTGGTATGGGTTGTAATGGTTGTCAATGAGCTCTTTCTAGCAGAAGTCATTGTTGTGGTGGTATGGGCTGTGCTTGGTTGTCAAAAAGCTATCCCTGGCAGACGTCAGTGTTGTGGTGGTATGGGAGGTACAGGGCTGTCAAAGAGCTCTCCCTGGCAGACGTCATTGCGGTGATGGTGTGGGCCGTACTGGGTTGTTGAATAGTTCACCATCGCAGACGTCACTGGGCGGGCGGAACAGGCTGCATTGAGTTGTCACATGACGTCATTGTCGAGGTGGCACAGGTTATAACGGGTTGTCACACGTCTCTCTGTCACAGACGTCAATGTGGCAGGTTCAGAATGAGTCGGTGACTGGCTTTCGGTGACGTAGATCTTTGCCTTCAAAGTGCATATCTGAGGACACAAGGTGTCATTATGAGAAATGTTTACCAGATTTTCAATGTTACGTTTTATTGTATTCTTGTAACTGTTTATTATTACACAGATTTGAGCTTTCACACACATCAAATCTATGTTTTGTCAATATTCTGTGTTCCTGTCAAGTTTATGTGTTCCCTGTCAATATATTGTTCTACTTGTTACTATTGTGTGTTGCCTGCCAACTTTATGTGCTCCTTTTCAACTTGATTTATTGTATTCTGTATACACTGTAAACGGATTTCACAGACATCCCTCTGCGTCCTTTAGCGGTCTTTGTCAACTATGTTCCCTATCAAATTTCTATACTTCTTGTCAACAGTCTATATCCCTGCTGTCTACTTTCTGTGTTCATTAGCTCTCGGTTTTATCTGTTCCCTTCTTATATTCCTTAACATTCGGGAACTGTAATTTCCCTGTCAGCTTAAATGTTCTGTTAACGTTCTGTGTTCCTCGTAACTTATGCAATCATTAAAGAGGTTGTCACATTTAAGAAACGTCATACATCTGACGTCACAACATTTAGAAATGAACTTGATTTGACAAACGTCACTTGTAGATTTCAAAGATGTGATAAAAATAATCTACATAGCACAAGTAAGCATTACAACAGTGAACCACGCATACTTTGATTCACTATCATGTGCCCTGCCGGCTGTCGCAGACGTTCATGTCTCTCCACAGATCTAGGTCTTTGGTGTTCTCTATCAACTCTGCTGATGATATACTTCCATACCACAGTATCATTTCGCCCAGAATCATTTCTCTCTGTCTGTCCCTGCCTCTTTTCTCAGTCTACTATGAACAACCTAATAGCTAAATCTTCTCACCCATACGCATGCAATGGAACAACTTGTTTCTTCTTGTTCGTTCGTCCGAAATGTTTGTTTCGGACGTCATTGCGTTGTTTCTATTTACAGCAGAGCTGCGATATTTGCGCCTGTCGGCCGCTACATCTGACTTCTTCAGACATTTGTTGACTTGGTTAACCTTCCCGGCAACCTGTTGTAATGTGTCTTTACCGTTGGCTACATTTCATTTACAGGACGTCGCCATCCTACCCAGAATTTATTGTCGGTTTGAGATTTTCTAGGTAATTTTACGTTTAGAGATGTGCTACTGTTTTATGAACAGCCGACGCTTATACCATTGTGAAAGTCAACACAAAGCCGTCTGTTCCCTAATCGCCCGTGACTGACATCGAAACCGCTATGTCGTGATTATACGACTTCCTGCACTATAGCTAACCCACAAACGTCATTGTACGGTACCAGCAGAGAATTATACGCTACTTTCTCCGTTGCCCTTAAAGTACATGATTGAGATCCAGCCCTCTTTACTGGTCCACCCCTCTGTGAAGTAGTAGTTGAGTTATAGACAGAAGTCACGGGAACTAAATAAGTCCAGCTGTTTTGTTTTTGTGTAGTAAACTAACCGAGTTAAATGTGTAATTCTGTGTTATTCTTGAAGTCCCCGTGGGAGTTTTCTTATGCAGTGCAAATGCCCATTGTAGTCTGGCCTTGGAGAATATGTGACGCTTGAGGCTCAAGTTTTCTAGAATTGGTCTAATCATGAGATAACTTCTTCTAAGGGCTGCCTCGTCACATTGATGTTTTAAAACTACAAGCGCATCGGTAAGGTTAACCCAGTCAACAAATTCCCGCAGTAGTCGGATGTGTCGGCCTAACGGCACAATAATGCAGCTCTGCTGTAAACAGACACAACGCATTCACGTCCGAAAAAAAAAAAAAAAAAAACTCTCCGGGTGAACGTAGAAGAAGAAGAATAAGAAATACCAAGCATAATCTTGTCTCTAAATCATCATCTTTCTCTTTTGCAGTCAAGCGTCGTGGGGTGGAATAGTTGATTTTCCAACGACTCATGGTTAGCACTGGATCGCGTCATTCCATGTGATTGTACAATGTCTTCGATGTCAATATTTTGTTTTTCCTCAGTCGTCCGCCTCCTCTCGTAACAGATATAGCGCTGGTGGTGGTAGTTGATGGTGTTGCATTCTAGTAAGATGGCCAAACCATTTAATCTCCTGCTTATAATATGTGTGACACAAGGTGTTGATCACCATGTCCGACTAATAAATGGGAAATATTTAAAAACCCTGTCAGACAGATTACAGAAACAACTATCCCAAAAATGAAAATGACAGGACGAGAGAAATGGTTGACTGAACACATTTTAAAACTAACGGAAAATATAAGACACAGCAAAAATAACAATGACATATATTAAGATGTCCGAAGAAAAATGTTATAAAATATGTTGAGGCATGGACTGAGGAAATGTTTAAAGAAATAACTTGAAGGCAACATATGCGTGGAATGAGAAATTTAAAAAAATAATATGGTGAGATTTTTTTTTAATGCATGGATCAGGGAAAATGTCAGTGAAACTAGACACAAGCAAACAAGTCCCAAAATACCAGAACGATGCACAAAAGAATCAACAGCTACCAACTAAAGAACACACGACAGCGGCCACTAAAGACAGAACAGACACGACAGAGGCCTTAAACTACAGAACAGACACGACAGAGGCCATAAACTACAGAACAGACACGACAGAGGCCATAAACTACAGAACAGACACGACAGAGGCCATAAACTACAGAACAGACACGAACAGGAAATAAACTACAGAACAGACACGACAGAGGCCATAAACTACAGAACAGACACGACAGAGGCCACTAACTACAGAACAGACACGACAGAGGCCTTAAACTACAGAACAGACACGACAGAGGCCATAAACTACAGAACAGACACGACAGAGGCCATAAACTACAGAACAGACACGACAGAGGCCTTAAACTACAGAACAGACACGACAGAGGCCATAAACTGCAGAACAGACACGACAGAGGCCATAAACTACAGAACAGACACGACAGAGGCCATAAACTACAGAACAGACACGACAGAGGCCATAAACTACAGAACAGACACGACAGAGGCCTTAAACTACAGAACAGACACGACAGAGGCCTTAAACTACAGAACAGACACGACAGAGGCCATAAACTACAGAACAGACACGACAGAGGCCTTAAACTACAGAACAGACACGACAGAGGCCATAAACTGCAGAACAGACACGACAGAGGCCATAAACTACAGAACAGACACGACAGAGGCCATAAACTACAGAACAGACACGACAGAGGCCATAAACTACAGAACAGACACGACAGAGGCCTTAAACTACAGAACAGACACGACAGAGGCCTTAAACTACAGAACAGACACGACAGAGGCCATAAACTACAGAACAGACACGACAGAGGCCATAAACTACAGAACAGACACGACAGAGGCCATAAACTATAGAAGAGACACGACAACGGCCACTAACTACAGCACGTGACCAACTGTTTGATTGTCAATATAATAACACAGTACCACGACATGAGCAGACGAAAACTCTAAATGTCCGCAACTTTATATAGTCCGACAAGACCCGGGCCCAGACAACATCGCAAGTGACATTACCAATGTCTGGAAGCATTTGGTCAACAAGCTGCTGTACGCTATGTTTAACACAAAAAGCGCACGCGCACACACACAAGCGCGCACACACACATGAATATATATATACATATCGTGGAGAAATAGAAAGAGCAATGGAGATATCTTTAAAGAAGGTATTTCACAAAGAGAACTATTTACTCGCATCAATCGAAGACATTCCGCATTCTTTGGGCATTTTATGAGAAGGCGAAAGCTGATGTATGTCGTCACAACGAGAAAGAAGAGAAGAGAGGCAGAGAACACCAAAAGAGAAGATGCTGGACTGTTTGCCATCATGGCATGAAAACACATCAGGATGATCGGCAGCACACCATACAGAGGCGTGTGGACAGACATGATCATCAACACTACATGGAGTGGACTACAAGAAGTGGGCAGGCATGATTACCAACACCATACGGCGCGGACTACGAGAAGTGGACAGACATGATCACCAACATCACACGGCAAGAAGGGACGCAGAGGTGTTCCCAAGGCACCAGGGTCAGGTTCTATACTGTATACAATTTACAACATTTTTACGTCATTCTTCTTTTTCGTTCGTCCGATATTTTTGTTTGTTTGTTTGTTTTGGACGTAATAGCGTTGTATCAGTTTACAATAGAGCTACGATATTTAATTCTTGCGGTCGACACATCCGAGCGTTGTTTACCGGGTAAGCGTTCCGGGTTTCTCGTAGGAATTGTCAGTCAGTAGGGGTTAAAGTAATTTTTGTCCCCCTATCCACCGTTGACGAGCCATTTAACTGAAACAACTTTAATATACGCTAATTTCGCTGGAATTACCGCGGCTGCTGGCACCAGACTTGCCCTCCAAAGATCCTCGTTAAAGAGTTTAAAGTGTATTCATTCCAGTTACCTGGAATTGCTGGAGTGTCATAATGCCGGCTATGTGGAAAAGGGGTTACGGACCCAATTTGTGATCCCGCATTCGAAACACAGCTGCGGACGATTTGGCAGCAAACCGCCTTGTGTTAGTATTTCATACAATGGTATGTGTGCCGGTCGTTCAGAAAGCAATGGCTACTGAACATAAACATGCCAAGAAATCACAACAAGCCAACAAACAATCCTGGATTTGACTGCGATGTCCTTAAAAGATATGAAAATTACATTGTTTTGTTTCGTCACCGCCTCTCCTTGCCGGGAGTGGGTAAGATGTGTGCCTGCTGCCATCGTTGGATGCGATAGCCGTTTCTAATGTTCTGGTGGCAATTCTTGAACAATCTTAAAACAAAACGCGGATCTGTTTTCAGACTCACAGAACACCACAACTTCAATATATTTTAAAAACAACTTACCGTCTGAATAAATAGGACGCCTGTAATTGTTATCCGCGCTCTAAAATTACAGGAACAGGTAATCACAGAATATTACTGAAAACATTTAAAAAGAAATACACGTAACTGTAATCCATTGTATGGAAACTATCCACCCAGGTGGACATTTGGATGACGTTGAACTGGCGACGATCCCGCGCTGATAATGACTGGACTCTGACCAGTGAGTTGTGGTCTAGTCTTTACCATTGCTAGCATGTTTACTGAAGCGTGACAATTCGCTGCATTTTGATTTGCTGGCTCCCTCAAAACATACCTACGACTAAATAGTACTCACTGATCTGGAAACTTCTTGAACTGTTTATAAATGTTCTTAGCTGAGGTACGGCGGTGGTATTTCGGAGAACTTGAATTGTGACATCATCATCATCATGCAGCAGCGTATGTGTAGAACGTCGCACTCATCACGACGAGTCGAGAAGTTTCTCGATCCCTCACCGCTTCACCTCCCTTGTGTGACTACAACGTTCTACCTCCATCTTGGTGCTGGTTGACCCCCAGCCCCACCTATCAGGACCAGCCCCCGCCCCCCCCCCCCCCAATCACTGTTCTGTCACAGCCACTGATGTTTAATATGGCCAATTTTCAGAGATATGATATTGCTTTTGAAATAGTTATTTGCAAGTGTGAGGTCTTTCCGAAAATTTCACAGTTTGCAAGCATTTTTAGCTGTGTGACATTGCTGTATTCAAAAGCTTTGTGTAGTCAAATAAGCAAATATACAGTTTCTTGTTTACTTCTGTCAAAAGCTACAGTAAGTTTCTCAACAAATATGCATTTAGAAAAAAAATTCTTGTCTATAAATTTGTGTATTCTTTCAAACTGCAAATACAGCTCGTTCGTCCCATTTCTGGGCCAATTCTGGCGATGTGACTATTCATGTTGATTTACCTCCCTTGTGAGGGAGGGGGAGGAGGATCCTTTTTTTCACTTCTTCCATGGGAGAGGGAGGGTGGGTCCTTTCCCTCTCCTCTCAAGGGGGTTAGATCTTTCTCCCTTCCTCAACTGGAAGGGGGGAGTGGATGGAGGGGGGAGTGGTCTTTTTCTCCTCTCTGGGGGTAGGGGGAGGGGGTGAAAGAGGCCTTTTCCTCCTCCCCTTTAATGGATGGAGGGTAATGGACTTTTCCCCTCTCCCTTAATGAAGGCTGAGTGAGGGAAAGATAGTAGGCTGAGTGAGGGAGAGAGAGAAGACTGAGGGAGGGAGTGATAAAAAGAAGACTGAGGGAGAGAGATAAAGCTGAATGAGAGAGGGGGGGGGGCTGAGTGAGTAGAGAGAGAGAGAGAGCGGGTAGAGAGGAGAGATCAAGAGAAGGCTGAGTGAGGGAGAGAAAGAGTAGGCTGAGTGAGTGAGAGAGAAGGCTGAGAGAGGAAGTGAGAGAAGGCGAAATGAGAGACATAAATAAAGAGAAAATTGAGAGAAGGAGAGAGAAAAAAATGTTGAATGAGAGAGAGAGGGAGAGAAAGAGATAAGACTGAGTGAGGGAGAAATCACGACAAGTCTGAGTGAGGGAGATAGATAAGGCTGTGTGTGAGAGAGAGAAAGCTGTGTGTGTGAGAGAGAAGGCTGTGTGTGTGTGAGAGAAAGCTGTGTGTGTGAGAGAGAAGGTTTAGTGAAAGGGAGAAAGAGAGAAAATTAAATGAGAGAGAAAGAGAGAAAGAGAGAAAACTAAATGAGAGAGAAAGAGATATAAGTGTTGCCATAATGAAAGTTGAGAGAGAAAGAAGCGTCAGAAAAGAGAGAGGTGTGATAAACACAAACAGAGAGAGAGAGACAGAGAGAGAGGGAGAGAGAGAGAGAGAGAGAGAGAGAGAGAGAGAGAGAGAGGAGAAACTTGTGTTAGATTGAGGTGTGTGATCAAGAGTTGTGAGTGAGAGAGATGTGGGATGCAGCGAGAAAATTAAAACATTAAAGTGTTACAAAGAACCTGTACGTTTGTATGGATGTGAGGCGTGGACAATGAGCAGACAGGCTGAAAAACATCTAAGGTCTCTGAGGAGAAAGCAAAGAATACCATGGACAGAGAAAAACCAATGAACAAGTCCTTCAAGAGGGAAATGAAAAACCGTAAACTGATTAGTAAAATTAAACTTAGACAGTCCCAATTGTTTGGACAGGTAATGAGAAGAAATAAATGAGAGAACTTGATGACAACTGGCAAGATCGTGGGGAATAGAACAAGGGGATGGCAGATAGTAAAATTCTTGGCCACGTGGCAAGGTCGAGACAAGACCACAGAGCTGATCCACGACTCTGGTGATGTGTAAGATGGCAATACTTGATCACCCACGCTGATCGCCATAGCACATGATGATGATGATGATGATGATGATGATGATGATGATGATGATGATGATGATGATGATGATGATGATGATGATGATGTTATGCAATTTCATCCTTTGCACATACGGGTTGTCAACTTGTCCCCCCTCCTTCTCCACCTGTCCCACAGGCGCACGACCACCTCCCCCTTGTCCA
The DNA here is from genome assembly GCA_963921405.1 of Cepaea hortensis. Classification (NCBI taxonomy): domain Eukaryota; kingdom Metazoa; phylum Mollusca; class Gastropoda; order Stylommatophora; family Helicidae; genus Cepaea; species Cepaea hortensis. Next base: position 14,238,569 of record OY992880.1, on the reverse strand, counting down.
TAGGTAATCATCTACCTCCAAGTGGTGCATTTCTTGCCAGCCTATCAACCTGTTCATTCCCCTTCACTCTCGCATGGCCAGGGCAAAAAATTCATATAATTCTAACAATCTGTGACCTCTAAAGCGAGGTGAGCCATTCCACACGAAACATTCCCTTCTCAATCTTACTAAGCATACCCCTTGAGTCCTTGATGAAGACAATGTCTTTTGCAGTCCAACCAACGAAATGCCGCTGTGAATGCTTTCATCTCCATTATCATGCTGGAGGTCGTAGCCTCATATGCCTGACTCTCCTTTTTTTCAGAATCGTCCATTAGCCTTCACAATGAAACCCCAACCACTGCGTCTGTTTCTCACCACTGACTCATCAGTACAGTAGATCACCATGTCATCTTGATGTGTGTTACTCTGGATAAGTTGTTGCACCGGAGTAGGACAATATTGTGTCCTGTTTCCTCGCTTGTTCATAACATATATAGACGACGTATGTAAAGAAACCAGCCAAACAGACACCGCAAGAACACTCATGACGAGAATACAGAAGAAGAATCATCTGCAAATTACACCATTTGTGAACTCCTGTTTGCGGACGACCAAGCACAAATAGCAAAATTATAAGCTGAATTACAAGACCTCATGAATAGTCTAAACGAAATGTGTAGGGAACATAACATGAAAATTAGCACAAGTAAAACAGAGGTAGTGACTATAACCAAAGAAGAAAACACAACAACAATGCACCTAAAACAAGTAAAGAGTTTTAGGTACCTAGGAAGTATAATATCATCAAATGGCAAATCAGAAGACGAGATTGAAAATAGATTCAATAAGGCAAACCAACTCACTGGACAAATGGCACCAATACTAACACACACACACGCACACACACACACACGCACGCACGCACACACACACGCACACACACACGCACACACACACACACACATGTTTCAATAGTTACTAAGAAAGCACTCTACAACACAATCTTCCTACCAACTCTATGTTACCAATGCCAAACCTGGACAATGACAGAAAAAGAAAAAAGAAAAATCACAACAGAAATAAGATTCCTGAGAAGAATACTCAATGTATCAAAAAGAGATAAAATTAGAAATGAAGAAATCAGGACAAAAGTGGGGATTATAGCAGCACTATATTTTATTAGAAGGCAACAAGTCAAATGGTTTGGCCATGCAAGTAGGTTACCAACTAACAGAATACCACAACAAGCAATGATGTACAGACCAGAGGGAAGCAGAGGAAGAGGCCAACCACGTAAACGATGGACGCAGGGAATAACAGAGTCCATGGGAATATCGATATATGAAGCCCATAAGTGGGCACTCTCCCGCTGTTTATACTTCCCCTCGACACCGCAAGGTACAAGAGGAACATGATGAGATGAGATGATGAATTGCTGCACCTCAAACTCTGTGCGGCCCTCTGCCCATTCTCAGCACTCGCGATCCACTGTTACTATCATCTTGTGCCAGTCCGTCATGTCTTCCGGTACTTCAACCCACTCTTTTTTACGATTGAACGTAAAATGATGGGACAAGATGGTGTGAAATCTTTCAGTCCGTTAGGGCGAAATGTGTATTTTGTTTAGTTTTGTATAGTTCGGGCAGTGGAATTCCTAAACCGATTCCATAAATCAAAGAATTTTTGTTATCAGCCAGATTGAAAGATTCCAAATCTGTCTAGAACAAGGACAGTTTCCAGTTTACGGTGTTGCAGCAGATACACTTGTGCACAGAACTAACAAGAATTCATGGCGTAGGAGTTTGTATAGACACAAGGAAACACAGGATGCGAGGCAAGTAACCCTCCCCACCCCCCTCCCCAGAAGTTCAGACTACCAGTGGGCCAGGCTGTTGCCACCTTGTCGTGTATGTGGTGATCAAGCGGCAGGGTTTCACTATGGGTCAATACGTGCTAAGCTTGTAGGGTTTATTTTCGTTGCAGTCTTGTGCGTGGTGTATTGTACGAATGTATTGATACAGGTAATTAACTGCCTTTGTTGTTGTCAGCAGAAGATTAAGTTGCAATGTCGATATCTGAAAGGTTTGTCCGTTGGCATGTCAAACGACACTATCAAGGCCGACCGTTACACATATCTCAAGAGAACACAGGAAACATTAGAATTCAAAATGTTGAAAGAATCTTAATAAGCAGAAGAATTAGATATTGATAGAGAGAAAAAAAAAAAATCAAACATTACACATGAACAAGTTCACCATTGAGGGTGCTGTGGCAGCTGACGTGTGTTCCCTGAATGTCCTTGGTGGCAGTAGATATGTAGCCTTCAAGCAGCGTACACTGCTGATATCAGATTCCTACTCGACGTGTTGCCGCTGTATAATGGCTGTGGATGAAGACTCAGGGAGTGATGACCACACATGCAGCCATATATGGCCAAATCTCCAGCGCGGCTGGTAAAGGCTGCCATTTACTGCTCCAAATGTGCTGCACAGAGTGGTCATAAAACCTATGAATGTGAAATGCAACGCTTGAGTGGATTTAGACTAACTTCCTTCAGTGCTGATGATGCATCTCTGGATATGTACACAGACCCAAAGAAACGCCCAAAAGTCGATTATATTCCCTTGGTGTCAGACGGTGCTGTGTATAGTCTGCTATATAGTCAGGCACGACGCTTTCACTCATGGGTGGTATGATCGCATACTCCACTTTTGTGAGGTGCAAGCTTACAGCCACGGTAGAGCTGATGCAGTTGCTACTAAGACTGAAGACAACAAAAGTGCAGAAACTGATACGTCAGCTGGTGACTCACTGTCACAGGGAACTTCCAGGAGACTTTTTGTGATCTCGTCTCAGTAGACTAACTTCTGCTGCTCAGGAGATCGCTGACACAGCCCGGTGGTGTAAATTGTAGGGAAAACGGCATTTGTGGAGATGAGCTTTTGCCAACAGGGTAAAGAACGGACAGTTATTCAACATGTTCTAATATGATGGGGAACAGTTTGTAGCGGTTATTAGCAGGGAAAAGCGACAACAGAGATACCATTTGGGCTTTTTCCGTGTACTAACAGTGCAGTGTGCATTGACTTTGGTTGAGTCTTGTATTATGCACTTTTTGATAGTTGATGTTCCCCGTATACATTTATCTAATGTGTTCGCCAGGAGGATTGAGGCGCTAGAACCTCTTGTTCCCGGGTAGATGGGGCCTGTTAGCTATTACAGCGGCCCATCTAGGAGATGGAAAACTCCGATTATAAACTCCCTAGTTTAAGGTGGACCGACGTGAAGAGGACTGAATGGCCACGGGTGAGCTGGTAGAGACCGTGGAACGATTGGTATGCGGGCGGGGCGGCGCCAGGCGTATGGACTCCTGTAGAACATCCCCTGCCCGTTCCCTAGCAGGCAGACTATTAGGGTGACCCGTTAGTTTCTGCCTTCAAGTCAATCCAACTATTGATAATAAAAAGAATTACCGTCGAAGCAAAGGAGTGTGTGCGTCGTGCTGAATACCTTCGACAACAGCCAGCAGGGAGAAAATGAAACGGAGGAGGAGAGGTAGGGGAGAGGGGAGAAAGAAAGGGAAGAAGGGGGTTGGGGCCAGAAGGAGTAGAAGGGAACAAGAGATCAACATACAGCTGAAAGATGCTGGTGTTGACAGCTAAGTCCTGTAAAAGGATATGCAAAAAAAAAAAAAAAGATGTTACAAGAACTTAAGACAAACTCTTTTAAGTGGTCTAGCTATAGATGTTACATAAACCCAACCGGGCAGAGAAGGCATGGGCAGGCTCTGGTGGTCAAGGATGGCGTACAACATTCGATACTAGATATGAGTGAGTGGGGTCAGGAAAGTACAGAAGTGCAGGGAATGTACATTAAAATGGGAAGATACAGCTGGAAGCTAATAAATATATATGTAAGTGGGGAATCTTGCGTAAGCAGAGAGAGTTGGGACTGGTTGAAAGGTCAGCGGATACACCTCCTACCAGGTATCTGATATGTGGTGACTTCAATGCCAAAGATTTCATTGCACCAGGTTTTATCGTATATGACTCGGTCTCTTTCCTCAAGGCATCTCACTATCTCGTCTCTCTTCTCTGTTCTCTCTTCTCTGTTCTCTCTCTCTCTCTCTCTCTCTCTCTCTCTCTCTCTCTCTCTCTCTCTCTCTCTCTCTCTCTCTCTCCTTATGTGGAGACTCCTAGTATTAGGGTAAAGAAGTACACATGATGTTGCCAGCTGGCTAATTACCACTATCTCTATCGACACCTCCAACATGTGTACCTGAGTTAGTAAAGATAAGGAGGAAGAGAACCGATCGTTCATAACATGATGCCAGGATTTACAAATGAAACAACCAGTAATACAACCATCAACTGCGAATGTTTTTTTCTTTGTTTTTATTTTCATCGAGGGAAAAGCAAATCATCAACAAACAAACAAAAAAGAAGATAAGATAAATAAAGGTTGAGGTGTGTGTGTGTGTGTGTGTGTGTGTGCGCGCGCGCACGAGTGTGGGCGTATATATGTATTGAGGCGAATTTCATTCCTTATTTACAGTCACCACGGCTTTATATGTAGTGCTTTGTATTTAACAAAAGTAATCCACTTGACCATCCTCCACATTCCTTCCCCTCCTTAACCCTTACTTCCCAGGATTGGCAGGATAGTTTTCTGAATTCGACCCATTCTCATAAAACTGGTACTGGATAACAGTTCAGAATATATTGGAAGTGGGATGGAAAGGCCGCGAGGAAAAGATCAGACTACATTTTCTCTCTACTCCTTGACCTAGTATATAGGCCACTCATTAAAGAACTTGTGTTCACGTCTTACGGTGTAGAGGTAATACGTGTTTAGGTGCATGTGTTCATAGACCACGCGACACTCAGTGAACGATGTGGTCCATTCAACACCGGCCGCCGTCGCTTCCCAGGGCATTACTTGGTACGAATGTTAGGCTGGGTCGACTACAGGAGCCGGGGTAGATTTTAACATGTCATGGCGATGCGGATAGGAACACACGACCAGCGATCCGGCAGGGGAACGTCTAGCTACTACGTTACCGTGGCTCGCTGACCCAGTATATGTGAAAACAAAGCACCCCACAACTCTCTCTAGCAGTACTGTATATGTATTCACCTGTAATTTTTGTGTGTGGCCTTCTCTCGTTTTTAACTCAAGCGAAGTCCATAGACGTGCTACTATAACTGCTAGCGCACTGGACTGATGTTTGCGTGTGGGCTAACCGTCCCTATTACCAATGTCCCTCGCCATCAGACAAACCCACTACAACTTCTGAGGTACTTGTAATTTACGCCCCAAAGTCAAGAACTAAAAGTCAGCATGTTAGTCCAACTGATCAGTCTAGCGGTTGAACCCTCTACCTCGGCAATAGCACCGGAAGTTTCAGAGCCAGGGCTCCTACCAAATTCGGAAATGCTGATCAACATTCACCTGTAATGAAAGTTACAGTCACATATCTCAACGTATCTCATTTGCCTGACATTTACAAGCTTTTTAGCCCCACACCCGGTCTCTGTCTCTGTCTCTGTCTCTGTCTCTCTCTCTCTCTCTCTCTCTCTGTCTCTCTCTCTCTCCTCTCTCTCTCTTTTCTTATCTCTTTCTGTTCTGTGCTCCCCCTCTCTCCCTATCTCTCTTCCCCTCTCTCACTCTCTCTCTCTCCCTCCCCCTCTCTCTCTCTCTACTTATCTCTTTCTGTTCTGTGCCCCCCTCACTCTCCTTCTCTCTCTTCCCCTCTCTCACTCTCCCTCTCTGTCTCTCTCTCACTCTCTCTCTCTTCCCCTCTCTCACTCTCTCTCTCTCTTCCCCTCTCTCACTCTCTCTCTCTCTTCCCCTCTCTCACTCTCTCTCTCTCCCTCTCTGTCTCTCTCCTTATCTCTTTCTGTTCTGTGCTCCCCATCTCTCTCCTTCTCTCTCTTCCCCTCTCGGACTCTCTCTCTCTATCTCTCCCTCTCTCATTCTCTCTGTTCTGTGCCCCCCCCCCTTCCCCAACGTAACCGTGTTTGCTCAGCCGGCTAAGGTGTAAATTATGCATGGCCACGAGAACTCAGTGTGTTGTTGCACCGGTCGTTATCCATGTTATCCCTGGTAAATATGAGAAGGCAAAGATTAATTCTCCATGTGCAGTGACTCCTGTGAAACTTTCTTCTGCGGAAGAGCGGAAATTGGTGTCGGCAGTTGTTCTGCCCCGCTGGTGTCTAGAGAGGTGGTCGCGGTATCGCAGTGGCCTCTCTGTCTGCCAGCTGGCCCGCTGGCCGCATGTTCAAATCTCCGTCAAGTAAGAAATGTATACACAACTGGCGTGGGTCCCCAGGTACACCCAGCCTAAAATGAGTACCAGGAATATTTTTGGAGCGTAAAGGTCTCCGAAGTGATTTGGCAGTGCAGATTAATCTAAACTAGGGCTGCGGAAGTTAACGATTAATTAATCGATTAATCGTAATTTTTTTTTTTTATTAACGATTAATTTTTAATTTGTTTTTAACGATTAATCGAAAACTTTTCGCCCATCACTTATACAAATGAACCGAAAGTCTAAAAGTAACAACATGGCAGCGGAGAAATTTAAACAAATGTCCCGACGATTGCATGCACATTTTGGCTTTAAAGTATTGACTGATGGAAATATTGAAAATGCTGAAAAGGTTTATTGCGCTCATTGTGATAAATAGTTTGCCTACCATGGTTCTTCTTCTTCTTCTTCTTCTTCGTTCATCCGGAGTTTTTTTTTCGGATGTGATTGCGTTGTGCCTGTTTACAGCAGAGCTGCGTTCTTGCGCCGTTAGGCCAACACATCCGACTTCTGCGGGCATTTGTTGACCGGGTTAACCTTCCCGGGGGTTTCTTAGGACGTTTGACTCTCACTGTTGTGGTGTTATCTCCCATCCTAGCTGGCCCATATAGAACAGCCTAAGAGATCCTGGTCAGCCCCCAAGGTAAGGCAGGGGCAGACCATGGGCATTCCCCGCCATCCAAGGAGGCTTCCATACTTGCAGAGCCAACACACAGCGCTCTGGTACTGGGCTCACCCAAGGAATCGTCACGTCCTGCACATGGCTGCTTAGCCTCACTTCCGTATATTGGGCCTTCCGTTCACCATAGGCTGTTCTACCGGAAACCAGAAGAATGCAGTGTGCAGATGACATCCACACAGTGAGCTTTCGATTCGGACTTTCCGCACAATGGATTTGCTATCCGAGCAATATTCCATTTCGTGCCACTAGGACACTTTTCCACCTTTTTTGAAAGCCCACACAGTGAGCTTTTTGTTCGGACTTTCCACGTAATGGATCTCCTATCCAGCAATATTCCATTTCATGCCTCTGGGAGGCTTTTGTAACCGACATACCTGTGGTATGAAGTGTGGCAGTCTGAATACTTCTTCATACACCTTTAAATGTCAACCTGTATGTAGTTAAAGTAAGCTACGGTCAACTTGAGCTTGTTGATATCTCCATAGAGCTTGTCCTCAAATGAAGCAGGTGTGGGCCAAAATATCTTTCTCTGTTCTGCATACGTTGGGCAATCCTGCAGCAAATGTTTTGCTGTCATTTTTCCAGTTCTACAATTACATTCATCGGTATCTCCTATCTTTAGTTTATTGAACAAGTGGTATTTCAGCCTGTTATGTCCTGTGCGGAGTCTGAAGATTGCTACTTGTTCTCTTCGGTCGAGTTTGTAATATGCATCATCCTTCTGATGGCCTGGATGCTCTGATTCCCATTTGGTTCTATAAGTGCTTTTTATCAACCTCTTTGCCTCATTATAGGTTATGTCTATGTCAGGCTGTGGTAGTCGTCCGCCCTCTTTTGCCAGTCTGTCAGCCTCTTCGTTTCCAGGTATACTGCAATGTGATGGGATCCACTGTATTACAACTTTTTTGGATTTCTGGCATAGACCATGGAGTGCTGCTCTTAGGTCAATTAGTTCTGTGCTGTTATTGCTCTTCAGTATTGAGACAGCTGACTTTGCATCTGTGAAGATAGCTATTTGCTTCTCTTTATTTTCCTCCACCAGGAGCATTTCTGCTGCAGTTTTCAAAGCCTCTACCTCCGCTTTGAAGTTACTTTAAAATTTTCCAGTTGCCATTGAATGTGTTTTTTTCACTCCATTTTTTAAATTTAGGAGAATTCCTCCTCCTCCATTCTCTATTGAATTTTTGGCTGATCCATCTGTATATGCATGGGTCCAATTCCTGCTTGGGTAACGTTCTTTTATGTAGTTTAGGGTTATTTCTCTTCTTTCGGTTTCATGCTGAGTGTTCTTTTTCTCAATACCAGGAATGTTTTCTATCATCTCAGGCAGTTGCTGCTGTCTCCAAGCTTGGAACTTGTGTGCATTGTGTATGGGCTTGACTGTTGATATGTTAAGTATAGGATCTGCCCTAATCCTTCGTTTTGCAGTTTCTACAAAGTTGCTACGCTTCAGTCTTCCCTTTCCAAAACCATTAAATCTGTTGTACATAGGGTGGTCTGTCAATCTTCTAAATTTTTCTGCTTGTTGCTGGGCTCTGCTATCTCTTCTATCCTGCATTGGTTGTAAACAAGTGATCTTTTCTAGTTCATTAATAGGCGTTGTCTTCAGGCTTCCAGTTATGATTCGCATTCCTTGGTTTTGGACTCTACTTATTTTGTTAAAGTTTGACTTAGCTGCTGTTGCCCAAGCTGCAATGCCATATTCCAGTACTGGCCTCACCCGTCCAGTATATAACTTCTTGAGAACTTTCTCATCTGCTCCCCACGTTGTACCAGCAAGCTTTTTCATGATTGCCATTCTCTGCCTTGCTCTTGTTCGATTTTTCTCAACCTGTGTCTTCCATGTCAGGCGACGATCAAAGGTGACTCCTAGATAGTTTGGATTTTCTTCATGGCGCAATATTTTTCCATTCAATACCAGCTTAGGTTGCTGAGTTTTATTTGAGAGGGAGAACACTGTGCATGTTGTTTTCTCCTCATTTATCTTCACTAGCCATGATTTTGACCAGTCCTCTAGCGCTAATAAGGCTTGCTGTATTCTGCTGTTAGCTGTACTAATATATTCTTCAGATGTCCATATGGCTAGGTCATCTGCAAAGGAGGATGTGTGTACTCTGGCTGGAAAATTTTCTGTGATGTCATTTATATATGCTAGGAATAATGTTGGTGAAAGAACTCCTCCTTGGGGGACACCTTGCTCCAGCAGCATCATTTTGCTTGTTTGTCCTTGTACTTTTGTCCTTGCAGTTCTGTTCTCAAGGTAGTGGCTGATCCATTTATACATTTTTCCACAAACATGCATGTTTTGCAGTTTTACTTTCAGTCCTTCCTTCCATACTTTATCAAATGCTTTTTCTAAATCTATCCAGACTGCTAGTGTGTGCTTTTTCTCTTGGAAGGCATCCTCTATTTCCTGAGCTATATAGGTTATTTGATCTTCAGTGGATCTGTACTTTCTGAATCCTGCTTGGTGTGGTGTTAAGAGTTTGTTTTCTTCCAGATGCCATTTTAGCCTGCCATTGATAATGCGTTCCATTAATTTTCCTACACAGCTAAGTAGACTGATAGGTCGATAGCTATTTGGTTCTTCCAGGTCTTTTCCTTTCTTTGGGACTGGTATTAGTATAGCTTCCTTCCATGCCTGTGGGACTATTCCTCTCTTCCAGCTGTTATTTAGGACTGCTAGTAGTTTCTTCTTTGCCTTGTTGCCTAGTCCTATTAGCATTTCATTTGTGATTCCATCCTTTCCTGGTGATTTCTTCTTTTTTAGGGTATTCATTGCCTGTTCCATTTCTTCCATTGTTAGATTTGCCATCATATATTCTGCTGCTGTCTCTGTATTTCTATGATGTATCTGTTTGTCTTTGATTGCTTTCTTCTGTTCGGTTGTAATATCAATGTGGTTTGCATTTGCATAGTGTTCCATTAGTGCATTTGCAGCCTTTTTTCCTGTAAGCAAGGCATTTCCTTGTTTAATTGTTATTTGTTTGTTTCTAGGTCCTTCATTGTTCATGGCTTTCACTAGTTTCCATAGTTTGTTTCCATCCCTGTCAAAATTCAGGTTTTCTGTTTTTTCCCTCCAACAATCTCTTGTTGTTTGATTTACTGTTCTTTTATATTTTGCTGAGATGGCTTTGAGAGAGATATTCGCTTCAATTGTTTGTTCTCTCTCTGCTGTCTTCCTGGCATCTTCAACTTTGTCCTCCAAACTTTGTAGTTCTTCAGTCCAGTATGGTTTGTAATTTTTCCTCGCTCCTCTAGGAATGGACTCAGTGGCTGCCTGTATTATCGCTCTGTTTAGACTTTCCACCATTTGCTTTATGTTGCCATATCGTGTATTTATGTTTTCACAATATTTGTCTGTTAGTATGGCAAATCTGTCCCAATCTGCTCGTTTGTAATTCCAGCGGGGCAAGGGCTTTTGCTCCTGTGGAACATACTCCATATTCATTACAAGCTTGATTGGTCTGTGGTCACTACCTGCTAATTGGTCCAGCACATGGCGATCGATTTTGTGGAGGATGTCTCCTGTGCAGAAAGCTAAGTCTGGAGTAGAAGTGGTAAGCCATCTTCTGGAGTAGAAGCTCGGTGTGTCATCCGCTTTGTTGAGTAGATGGAGATTTGAGTCTATTTCCCAGTCCTCCAATTCATCTCCTCTTTTGTCAGTATCTGGGTATCCCCATCTTTCTGAACGGCTATTAAAGTCTCCGACAATAATGCAGTTTGTGTCAGTTATTTTCATGTTTGAGAGTGTAAGGTCCTTCCTTATCTGCTTGGCTATACAGATTGTAGATTCTTATTTTCACGTCCTTTATCATTATATCAACACCTATAATTTCTGTTTGGTTGTCAGAGATCACAGATACTTCGCTGCAAGGTATTGTATTTCGTGTAAGTATTAGAACTCCTCCTTTATGTCCTTCGCGGTCGAAACGTGTGGCCTGATATCCTCTGACTGAAAATTTGCGATTGGCATTGAGGTGTGTCTCTTGAATGCATGCCACATCTATTCTATCTTTATGAAGACGCTGTGTCAGGGATTCTTTCTTGTTATAAACTCCTTCGGCATTCCACTGTAGTATGTTGAGTGTCCTTGGTATTTGGTCAATAGCTCTTAACCTACTCCTCTGTGCCTTGACTCCACAGCACAGGGGAAGGTGACCACCAGTAGTCATGGGTGGACCCCCTCGAGGCAGGGGGCCCGGCACTATCACCGCCTGATGGGACTTCACGGGATTAGCACCATAACGATTAATTTTCATCTGTGGCATCATGAAATGATAAAGTTACGTTGCACTTCTTTGTCAAGCTTGTGGCTCAGTACATCCGATTTCGACAAGCACTTTTCGGGATGCTTTCCCTAGCCTTTGACTGTCCCCAGTCTACCTACAAGGCAGCAGGTTTGTGCGTCACTTCGTCTGGTCCCTCTCCCTTGACCTGTCCGACATGGGTGACCCTACCAGTAGCAGTGCTACCGTCGGCATAGCTCTTGGGGTCATTGGAACGCGCAAGCCCCTCTACCTCGTCAAGGTGGACGCACGGCAGAGGGGACCATGGTTCTAACACCTCTCTTACTTACCACCTCCAAAACAAACATCCACTACAGTATCAGGAACTTCAGCTGAGACGGTCTATTGCAGCATGGTCACCTACTTCGAAGCAGGCTACTTTGAGTCTGTTTTGTCGTTCGTCTGATCGTCCAGTGACTGCTGCATTACAATATGATATTCAAGTATCACTTGCAAACTGGATTGCTAGTAGTGGCAGACCAATATCAATAGTAGATGACGACGGCCTTCAACAAGTATTACGCACAGCATTGCAAAATGCTGAATATAATCTATCTTCCCGCCGCACTATTGACAAACTGTTGACTGCTAAGTATAACAGCAAGATTCAAAATATTTAAGAATCTGTGAAAAACGCAAAAGTAATTGCGTTAACATCTGATTTTTTAACATCTCTAGGTAACGAAAGCTATTGTGGAATTACTGGCCATTGACTGCCGATGACTGGAAATTAAAAAAATGTTGTTCTTGAATGATTGAATGTTGTTTTGAACGTCATTATTCTGACAATGTGGCCCAGTTATATAAACAGTTTGCATTAGACTGGGATATAACGAACAGACCTCAGGCTCTAGTTGCTGACAATACCAGAAATATGGTTTCAGCTGTTGATAAAACCGGTCTTGCACATATTCCTTGTTTGGCTCATAGCTTACAACTGAGCATATTACATGGATTTAAAGCCGCTTTTGCCGAAACATTGTTTGGCAAATGTCGAAAAATTGTCGGACATTTTAAACATAGTGCTGCAAACACAACCGAGTTGCAAAATTGTACTGAGTCACCATTGTGTAAGCTGCAGCAAGATGTACCAACAAGATGAAACAGTATGTTTATTATGCTACAGAGTCTTCTACAGACCAGAGAAGCATTAGCTATCTATATGTCAGATGAAAAGAAGCAATGCAAAGGTCCAAAACTGTCGGATTCGGATTGGGAGAAGATTTCAAAATATGTCAAAGTTTTGGACTTATTCTGTCAGACCACGGTCCTGCTTGGCGGTCAAGATTATGTTTCATGTAGCTGTGTATTGCCACTGCTGTCATCGTTGACAAAGCATATGACTGTACACGATGATGATCCGGGCTACATAGCTAACTTTAAGGCATTATAACTTCAGTGAACGTGTAGCTAATATGACAAGTATTAAAATACTACAGATTGCAACAGCGCTTGATCCACGCTACAAATACCTGAAGAGTTTGTCAAAAGATGCAAAAGAACGCACTGTCACGTATTGAACAACAAATAGCAGCTGATGTTCATGATGAGCAGATAGAGACTGCCGCAACGAATGATACTGACATTGACAATGAAACTATATGTGAACCAAATGAAAAGCGTATTAAGCTAATGGAGTCTGACTCAGAACGGAAGATCATGTCGACAGCTCTTCTGATGAATTACTACGTTATAAAATGGAGAAGAAAGTTGCTGAATCGGTTGACCCTCTACAATGGTGGAAACTTAATGATCATCGATATCCAAAATTGGCATTCCTTGCCAAGACCATTCTGTGCATACCGGCTACCTCAGTTCCATGTGAACGGTTGTTCAGCTCTGCTGGTTATATTGCTTATAAGACGAGATCGTCACTGAACCAAATACTGTCAACATACTCGTCTGTTTGCATAGTTGGTTATTAGATGACATATGAACAAGACAATCCAGTGTTATTTCGATGTTTGACAAATACGACTATAATGTGAATTATGTGACTATAAATGTTTTGCTTTCATTAATTTTTCAAAAGTTAATTATTAAATTTAAATTAATCGTCCGCAACCCAAATCTAAACGTATTGGATTATCACCATAAACCCATATCAAAGACAGTGTACAGTTATATGGATTGACATCATCAATTGCCACCCATAGGAGGCTGGAATATGATGATGATGATGATGATGATGATGATGATGATGATGATGATGATGATGATGATGATGATGATGATGATGATGATGATGATGATGATGGCGATCACATATCATGTGGGTAAGTTAGTTGCATATCATTTACAGGACGTCGCAGTCAACCACAGCATTTTTAACTGTTTATGATTTCTTTGCAAGTTTGCCTTCAGTAGTTTTGCCATTGCTTGCCGGCGTGAAAATGGGTTCGTTTTTTTTTTTTTTAAACTGCACGGAAGGATCCCAAATGTCAGGACAACCTTTCTTGTTGAATTTTGTTACATTGTGTGTGTTTGTGGGGGAAGGGGGGGTGTCCATGTGTGTGAGGGAGATGCACCTTGTATGTATGTGCCATGCCGATAAGCGGTTTCGCTATCTTACGCGATCACCAAAGTCGTGGATCATCTGTGTTCTTATCTCGACCATACCACGTGTGTGTGTGTGTGTGTGTGTGTGTGTGTGTATGTGTGGTATGGAACTATGTGTGTATCGAGTGTGTCTGTTGTGTGTGAGGTATATCTTTATGTGTTGAGTGTGTCTATATGTGTTGAGTGTGTCTATATGTGTGGAGTATGTCTATATATGTTGAGTGTGTCTATATGTGTGGAGTATGTCTATAGGTGTTGAGTGTGTCTATATGTGTTGAGCGTGTCTATATGTATTGAGTGTGTCTACAATGTGTGGGGAGTCTATAATGGGTGGGTGTCTACAATGTGTGGGGTGCATACAATTTGTGGATTGTCTACAATGTGTGGATTGTCTACAATGTGTGGGGTGTCTACAATGTGTGGGTTGTCTACAATGTGTGGGGTGTGTACAATGTGTGGAGTGTCTACAAAGTGTGGGGTGTCTACAATGTGTGAGGTATCTACAATGTGTGGGATGTGTCTGTTGCATCTATGTATTCTGGCATATGATGGACCTCCACGTGTTCCAGACCACGAGATATAAGGTGATGAGGCCTGTTCTCTTGTGACCTTCCCTTTCTGGAAGGTCATTGCCAGTCTGTAACAGTGTGGGAATTATAAGTGAAGGGTTTATGTGAGTGCATGCTAAAGCGTGTGTATGTGTGTGAGGTCGTTTGTTAACTAGAGTGTTGTAGGAGAATTTGTTAACTATGGTGAGTGAGGAGGTATTTGTTAACTGGGGTGTATTTGAGGATGTTTGTTAACAAAATTTAGTGCCAGGATGTTTGCTAACTAGATTGAGTGTCAGGATATTTGTTACCAAGATTGGATGTTGTTGTTTTTTTTTTTTTAAACTAGACTTAGTGTCTGGATGTTTGTTAACTATACCGAGTGTCAGGATCTTTGTTAACTTTACCGAGTATCAGGATGTTTGTTAATAAGACCGAGTGTCATGATGTTTGTTAACTATACCAGGTGTCGGGATGTTTGTTACTAGATTGAATGTGAGGGTGTTTGTTAACTAGACTGAGTGTGATTGGGGTTGTTAACTAGACTGAGTGTGAGGGGGTTTGTTATCTAGACTGAGTGTCAGGTTGTTTGTTAATTAGACTTAGTGTCAGGATGTTTGTTCACTAGACTGAGTGTCAGGATGTTTGTTAACTATACCGAATGTCAGGATGTTTGTTAACTATACCGTGTGTCGGGATATTTGTTAATTAGACTGAATGTGAGGGTTTTTGTTATCTAGACATATTATGAATTGATGTGTGTTTACATATGTAAACGATATGAGGTTTTGTGTGTAAACAAGCGAGTCTGCTTCTTTGAATTCTGAGTTACTGTGAGTGCGTTTGTTAACTAAAGCGATTGTGCTGGGGTATGTTCGGTACGAACCAGATTGTGTGTCTACACGTGAGCTCTTGTTTATTTACGGCTTTCGGTGTTTGTTTATGAGTATATGTGAGTGTGTGTGTGTGTGTGTGTGTGTCTTGTGTTCGTGTCTGTGTGTGGGTCTGTGTGTGTGTGTGTGTGTGTGTGTGTGTGTGTGTGTGTGTGTGTGTGTGTGTGTGTGTGTGTGTGTGATTTCTTCCTTTTTCTTGAGAAAGGCGTCACAAGTTGTGCCTCACAAAGGTCGGTGTCTCCGACTTCGGCATTCGTTTGTATATATGTGTGTGTGAATAGATTGTGCATTATGTCTGACTATATGTATATGTGTGTGTGAATAGATTGTGCATTATGTCTGACTATATGTTTATGTGTGTGTGAATAGATTGTGCATTATGTCTGACTATATGTATATGTGTGTGTGAATAGATTGTGCATTATGTCTGACTATATGTATATATGTGTGTGTGAATAGATTGTGCATTATGTCTGACTATATGTATATGTGTGTGTGTGAATAGATTGTGCATTATGTCTGATGGTGTGTATATGTGTGTGTGAATAGATTGTGCATTATGTCTGATGGTGTGTATATGTGTGTGTGAATATATTGTGCATTATGTCTGACTATATGTATATGTGTGTGTGAATACATTGTGTATTATGTCTGACTATATGTATATGTGTGTGTGAATAGATTGTGCATTATGTCTGACTATATGTATATGTGTGTGTGAATACATTGTGCATTATGTCTGACTATATGTATATGTGTGTGTGAATATATTGTGCATTATGTCTGACTATATGTATATGTGTGTGTGAATACATTGTGCATTATGTCTGACTATATGTATATGTGTGTGTGAATACATTGTGCATTATGTCTGACTATATGTATATGTGTGTGTGAATAGATTGTGCATTATGTCTGACTATATGTATATGTGTGTGTGAATAGATTGTGCATTGTGTCTGACTATATGTATATGTGTGTGTGAATAGATTGTGCATTATGTCTGACTATATGTATATGTGTGTGTGAATAGATTGTGCATTATGTCTGACTATATGTATATGTGTGTGTGAATAGATTGTGCATTATGTCTGACTATATGTATATGTGTGTGTGAATAGATTGTGCATTATGTCTGACTATATGTATATGTGTGTGTGAATACATTGTGCATTATGTCTGACTATATGTATATGTGTGTGTGAATACATTGTGCATTATGTCTGACTATATGTATATGTGTGTGTGAATACATTGTGCATTATGTCTGACTATATGTATATGTGTGTGTGAATAGATTGTGCATTATGTCTGACTATATGTATATGTGTGTGTGAATAGATTGTGCATTATGTCTGACTATATGTATATGTGTGTGTGAATAGATTGTGCATTATGTCTGACTATATGTATATGTGTGTGTGAATAGATTGTGCATTATGTCTGAATATATATATATATATATATATATATATATATATATATATATATATATATATATATATATTTATATATATATGTGTGAATAGATTGTGCATTAGGTCTGACTATATGTATATGTGTGTGTGAATAGATTGTGCATTATGTCTGACTATATGTATATGTGTGTGTGAATAGATTGTGCATTATGTCTGACTATATGTATATGTGTGTGTGAATAGATTGTGCATTATGTCTGACTATATGTATATGTGTGTGTGAATAGATTGTGCATTATGTCTGACTATATGTATATGTGTGTGTGAATAGATTGTGCATTATGTCTGACTATATGTATATGTGTGTGTGAATAGATTGTGCATTATGTCTGACTATATGTATATGTGTGTGTGAATAGATTGTGCATTATGTCTGACTATATGTATATGTGTGTGTGAATAGATTGTGCATTATGTCTGACTATATGTATATGTGTGTGTGAATAGATTGTGCATATGTCTGACTATATGTATATGTGTGTGTGAATAGATTGTGCATTATGTCTGACTATATGTATATGTGTGTGTGAATAGATTGTGCATTATGTCTGACTATATGTATATGTGTGTGTGAATAGATTGTGCATTATGTCTGACTATATGTATATGTGTGTGTGAATAGATTGTGCATTATGTCTGACTATATGTATATGTGTGTGAATAGATTGTGCATTATGTCTGACTATATGTATATGTGTGTGTGAATAGATTGTGCATTATGTCTGACTATATGTATATGTGTGTGTGAATAGATTGTGCATTATGTCTGACTATATGTATATGTGTGTGTGAATAGATTGTGCATTATGTCTGACTATATGTATATGTGTGTGTGAATAGATTGTGCATTATGTCTGACTATATGTATATGTGTGTGTGAATAGATTGTGCATTATGTCTGACTATATGTATATGTGTGTGTGAATAGATTGTGCATTATGTCTGACTATATGTATATGTGTGTGTGAATAGATTTTGCATTATGTCTGACTATATGTATATGTGTGTGTGAATAGATTGTGCATTATGTCTGACTATATGTATATGTGTGTGAGAATAGATTGTGCATTATGTCTGACTATATGTATATGTGTGTGAGAATAGATTGTGCATTATATCTGACTATATGTATATGTGTGTGAGAATAGATTGTGCATTATGTCTGACTATATGTATATATGTGTGTGAATAGATTGTGCATTATGTCTGACTATATGTATATGTGTGTGTGAATAGATTGTGCATTATGTCTGACTATATGTATATGTGTGTGTGAATAGATTGTGCATTATGTCTGACTATATGTATATGTGTGTGAGAATAGATTGTGCATTATGTCTGACTATATGTATATGTGTGTGTGAATAGATTGTGCATTATGTCTGACTATATGTATATGTGTGTGTGAATAGATTGTGCATTATGTCTGACTATATGTATATGTGTGTGTGAATAGATTGTGCATTATGTCTGACTATATGTATATGTGTGTGTGAATAGATTGTGCATTATGTCTGACTATATATATATGTGTGTGTGAATAGATTGTGCATTATGTCTGACTATATGTATATGTGTGTGTGAATAGATTGTGCATTATGTCTGAC
The DNA here is from genome assembly GCA_963921405.1 of Cepaea hortensis. NCBI lineage: Eukaryota > Metazoa > Mollusca > Gastropoda > Stylommatophora > Helicidae > Cepaea > Cepaea hortensis. Next base: position 14,220,221 of record OY992880.1, on the reverse strand, counting down.
TATATGTATATGTGTGTGTGAATAGATTGTGCATTATGTCTGACTATATGTATATGTGTGTGTGAATAGATTGTGCATTATGTCTGACTATATGTATATGTGTGTGTGAATAGATTGTGCATTGTGTCTGACTATATGTATATGTGTGTGTGAATAGATTGTGCATTATGTCTGACTATATGTATATGTGTGTGTGAATAGATTGTGCATTATGTCTGACTATATGTATATGTGTGTGTGAATAGATTGTGCATTATGTCTGACTATATGTATATGTGTGTGTGAATAGATTGTGCATTATGTCTGACAGTGTGTACATGTGTGTGAGAATACATTATGCATTATGCCTGACTATATGTATATGTGTGTGAGAATACATTATGCATTGTATCTGATGGTGTGTATGTGCATGTGTGACAATACATTGTGGATTATATCTGACAGTGTGAATAAGTTCGTGAGTGTGAAAAGGTATTAATCTGGAGTCTATAAACGTAAGTTGCAATGCGGGTACGTCTGTGAGCATTTTTTTTCGATTAGCTGTTTATCTATCCCAGGTGTTAGACAGGGTTGTGTACTATCACCTGCTCTGTTCAATTTGTACAGCGAAATAACAATGAGATCCATACAATATATGCCACGAATATCTGTGGGTGGGCATAAAGTAAACAATTTGCGATAGGTAGACGTGATGGTTGTTTCCGCTGGAAATGAAACAGTTTAAACAAAATGATAGCTATACTTTCAATAGAAAGTCGAAACAAAGAATTCAAACTGAAAAATAGTAAATCAGAGGTAATGCTAATTACAACGCAAACATTTATTTCCAAATACAATAGCAAAGTAAATGGAATCAGTCTGAAAATAGTCGATGAAACGAACGAACAAAGAACTTTATTTTCAAAGTGTCACAAATTGGGCACGCAGGCCCATCTTATATTCGGCCCTTCCGACGCTCATCTTTTGTCATCATTATGCACGTTGCATTCACATAGGGGAAAAACATATTGTCAACTTAATTGTGTAAACATAGCAACGCATATTACCATGTTATGAAACAGGCAGGCAGGCAGGCAGACACACAAGTATTTGGGTGTTTTTATAACAGCAAACGCAAACAGAAGCAGCATTTTATTAGATGAAGAATATTTTCTGTCAGTCAAGGAGTGAAATTGAGTTCTTTAGAGGTATATAGAACCAATACTTACGCATGGAAGCGAATCATGGACAATTAGAAAGCAAGTGAGGCATTATGTGGAAGCTGCAGAGATGTGGTTGTTTAGAAGATTGGTGAGAATACAATGGACGGACAGAAAGAGCAACAACAACAACAACAACAACAACAACAACAACAACACAACTTTATTTTGAAAGGGTTAAGAATTGGGCACGCAGCCCGTCTAACATTCTGCCCTTTTATCACTCTCTTTCATACATTATACCATTCACACATCATTCAATTCTAACTGAAAACAGCAACAATATAAAAGATATGCATTATAAAGGCATGTGGAAAATGACTAGAAAGAGATTAACTACAAAGATAATCACACCATCAGAAGACAGCACACATTATTTGGGCATGCCGTGAAAAGAGGAAAGCCGGAGTACGTCGTGATAATGGGAAAGTTAAGGGGAGGAGAAGCAAAAACAGTCAAGGAGAGCAAATGTTGGACGGTTTGGCATCATAACGTGGATGGACACCGGTATCATAAGGGATGGACAGTACACGAGACAGAAGATTATAGACAGACATGGTCATCACCGCCACACTGCGATGGCTTTACATTATGTTGTTGTTGTTGTTGTTGTTGTTGTTGTTGTTGTTGTTGTTGTTGTTGTTTTTGTCGTTGCGTTCGCTTGCTTCGAACACGTGCTACTACTTTTAGTCCACTGGACTGTTTTTTTTTTAGTCTCTCGCCATCAGGCGAAACCACTCCGACTTCTGAGGTGCTTGTAATTTACTTCCCCAAGTCATAGAACGAGAATTCAACATTTTGACCTGTGTAGGAGCTGAACCCGCTACCTCGGCATCAGCACACCGGATGTTTAAGAACGAGCTTTCTTAACTATTTGCCCATGCTGATCTCCAGCTATAAAATGAAAGATTTATTCTTCTGTCCCCAAATTTTTCGTTATGCGTAAAAAATAAATAATGAATAATAAAATAAAATAAAGCAAACAAGATAATACAGAACTTGGTGACAATTGGCAAGACTGAAGAAGAACAAGAGGAATCCATCCATCCATTCATCATGTGCCATGCCGGTAAGCGTGGGCGGTCATGTTTTGCCATCTCACTCGATCACCAGAGTCGTGGATCAGCTCCGTGTTCCTGTCTCGACCATGCCATGTGGCCAAGCCATCCAGGTATTTGCTTCTCGGTCTTCCCCTTGGTCTCTTCCCTTCGATCTTGCCAGTTGTCACCAAGTTCTCCAATTCATTTCTTCTCATAAGAAGAGGAATACAGAGAAGTAAATACAGTATCTGGATGGCTTGCCATGACATAGTCGAGAACAGAACACAGAGCTGATCCACGACTTTGGTGATCGAGTGAGTTGGCGAAACGTGACCGCTCACTTTCATCGGCAAGGCACATGATGATAATGATACACTAGCACGTTTTAATACTGTTTTTCGTCTTTGGTGAAGAAATCACAAGACGCTGGAATGTAAACGGAAAAGACAAAGCTGTGCTATAGTAAGCTAGTAAAGTGAAGGACCATATTTGATGCACTGGGGCCTGTTGAATGTGTGATAAGTAAAGTAAAGTAAAGTAAAGTAAAGTAAAGTAAAGTAAAGTAAAGTAAAGTAAAGTCGCTTAACAGTCGACAGGGTAAACTTCATTGCACCGGGTTTTGTCCCATATGGCTCGGTGTCTTTCTGCAGCGCGGAAAGCGTCTAACAAAAAACGAACTCCGTAGCTCTAGCGACGACCCACAGGAGTCTCCGAAAATATGTCACTCGTGAACCGAAGGACGCGGCCCAGAATCGAACCCACAATCTTCTGAGTCCGAGTCAAACGGCTTGACCACTTCGCCACGGAGACTCCCAAAGTAAAGTAAAGTAAAGTAAAGTAAAGTAAAGTAAAGTAAAGTAAAGTAAAGTAAAGTAAAGTAAAGTAAAGTAAAGTAAAGTAGTGTAAAGTAAAAATTAGTTGCATATCCTTTACAGGTCGTTGTAGCATGATTTGAATGTTTGAGATTTCTTAGGAAGTTTAGTTCAGTAGTTTGCCATTGTTTTCTGAAAGACCGGCACTCATACAACTGTATGAAAACTAGAACAAGGCTTCCAAATCTCCCGCAGCTGTGTTTCGAACGCGGTATGCAGGATTACGAATTTCGTTCGTAACTCTCATCGCCAGAACGCACAGAGACGTTCTAGTCACATGGCGCTAGCCCCATATTGTGTATAGACCAGCAGACACTCGTTCGGGGAAGTTGTCAACATCCGGCCGGCTGCCTTTACTACCCAGACCATATCCTGGTGCCTGGCTGAGTCCACATCGCAGTTCAGTCAAGTTAAACTAATATAACTCCCGCAACACCATCGTAAAAAACGTTTTAACTAAAAAAAAAAAAAAAAAAAAAAAAAAAACAAACAACAACAACTAAAGTTCAGGAACCAAAATCAGAAGAATCAAATAATATTATGGGCGACTGAGGCAGCACTGCCAGGATAAGCTCTCACACTGGCCAACACTTCAGGTTATTTAAACTCAGCAGCCAATATCAATATGTTGCACGATTTATTGCCTGACATATTTCTCTGCATCTCGTCAGGTGCATACTGAACTGGCACCTTACCGTCTTGACATACCGTAGTTATTATGCCTTTCTTTTAAAGCATCACAACTCTCCATAGCACAAAACCTGGGCTGAATTATAGAGACCATATGTTGCCCGTGCAGCATGATCCCTCTCTCGGTTTGCCTAGTTCACTCAGAAGAAAGGTAACACCAATACATCTGAAACAAGACATGCTACAGAAGCTGCCAGATCAGCACAGGAAAGCTATAACTGCCCGCCTGTCTGAGCTTCGATTTCAGTTATTATACATTTCTAGCCCAGTGCCTTCATTTTCATTTATTCGTCGTTATTCGTTAATTCAATTTACATGATATGTAGTCCTATAGAATGTACCTGACGAGATGCAGCGAAATATGCCAGACAATAAATCGTGCAACATTTGTTTGTGGCTTTTGTGTTTACATTCACTAAGGGAATACATTGTATGGAAGTGCAGGTTGTTTCTTCACTGTTCGGCCTTTCCATAGAGCGAGCACTCTGATGTGAAGTTCCAGTGCCGTTACACATCAATTGTTTCTGGTTGCTGAGGATGGGGACGGAGCGCTTATGGGAATGTCCCGAATGCTGTGATGTCGGTTCCTAAATCAATCAATCAATCAATCAATCAATCAATCAATTGTTTCTTTTTTCAATTTGGAGAAGGGAAATAGAGGGCCCGCCTTGGCCACGTTATGTCTCGAGAAAAAGTTAAACAGGTTGCAACAAGTGAATAGATGGGATAAACAATAGAAGAGATAGGGAGAACACGCTGCGCAACCTTTCGTCGTGACATTATGAATATCACACTGACTTGAAGCATGGAGCAGATTATGTACCAAACATAAAGAAAGTTTGGACCGAACAAAACTGAAAGGCGGAAAATGGGAAGTGGGGGGGGGGGAGGAGGGGGGAGTGTGCACAGCCATGACTTAAAAGATGCTAATACGGTAGCAGTCATGTTGTATTATAACGCAAAAACAACATTTCAGCGATATATAAGCCATGGTAGATAGGGGAAGTCGCTTAAAGCCATTAATCATTCCATAATATTTAATAAGTTAATGGGCATCGCGAGATGTGCAGATGCCTGATCGCCCACGCCAGGTGGCGAGTTACATGTTGATATTGATGATGTTGATGAACATAAGTAGGATTCTCTCATTCGGATTTGTAGTATACAAAGAAAAAACAAAAGAACTGATGAAGAAACCACGTGTAGAACAGATGTAAATCGCCCTGTCTACATTTTCCACATAAAATAAGAAGAGGTATAAAAACAAATGAGGATTTTGAAAAATAAAAACCTCTGCGCCAACAACCGCACGTGTTTAATATGAGTGCATTCGTGTACGCTTCTGTTTCCTTTCACGAGTTGGACAAATAATACAACAGCGCGCGGTGCACAGCAACCAGCTGCAGACTCTGCGCGTCTGTGTGTACGCACGTGAGTCGGGCTGCCTGCATGGCGATGATGTATACAACACTTTCTGATTTCATCTGCGGCAGTGCGCGATATAAAAACTTCATCTCCATCCACCACCTCCCTCCTCATCCTCCTGTCTTTTTCCAGGTCACATTAACCGGAAATGAAAAATGTGTCTTATCTGGCAACAGGAAATGGTTTTTCTTGAAATCAAGGAGGAATAATATAGGTTTTGAATTATGAAGTATTATATTCATGTCATTAATATATACTCATTGAACCTTTCTATAAGGGTAAAACCAGAGATGCGATTTGATGGAGGTTTGGGGTTCACTAAAAGGAATATTGCTTGTCCTTCGCAGGATGTTGCGTTCAATCCTAGGTTACCTACTCATTTATTCATTAGCATGTCCTTTGCAGAACTTGGCTCCTATAGTAACCTTTCGGAAATCTTCTCAGTCATAAGCAAGATGTCCCGCGTCCGATACATCCATCTGGATATCATCTGCCACATCCTACATCCATCTTCTCTTTAGCCTTAATCTTCCTCTCTTCCCGGGCATACATCTCTCCATGATTGTACTCGCCATACTTTCATGACGTTTCAAGTTATCAAACTATTTCAATTTTCTTTGTTTTATCGTCGCATAGATACATTTATTCTTTTCTGTATCCAAGATATTCTTAGAACCCGTCCATTCAAAGGCATTTATACACTGTTCAGCTTGTTTAGTAAGTGTCCAGGTCTTATAGGCGTATGTTGCAATGGGAAAGATGTATGCTATTAAAAATCTAATGTTTGTACCTCTATCTGTCCCACTCCACAAACTATTTAGTTATTTTAGTTTATGAAGAGCAATAGATATTCGTCTTTTAATTTCCTTCATTGTGTCACCATTGTTGGTAATTAATTACTCAAGATATTCGACATTTCCCACCACCTCTAATTTCTCCTCAGCAAATCAATTTCTTTCTCCATATTAGTTTTATTTTAAATAAGGGAGTGTAAAAGCAAGAGGCTCGTCTTCATTGCTGTATGCCTGGGTCTCTTTCCGCAATGCGACTTGTCGAAAGCCAAGCGCGGTGCACGAAATCAGTAGCTACAACTACTACTCGTACGGGTCCCCGGAACAAAAAATATTGCTCTCATCAACGGAATTAAGGAGTCCGAAAAAGCGCCCACGACTTCGAAGCGAGAGGCACACAGCTTCACCACATCGCAACGGAATCCCCCCCCCCCCTCCCGGCCAACTCCGCACCACTTCTATTTGTATTCATGTAGTGAAGTGACCTACTGTCGTGCCTTCCTTTAAAGAGTCGTCCCTGGAGTGAAGGGAGTCAACACCCACATTATAATATTATTATTTTTTCTTATCAATATCCTGGAGAATCCACCAGCTTCCGTCCAACACACTCCATCAGCCCATGGACACCTTTTCCTATCACTCTCTCACTGTCGTACTATGCCCCCCTCTCATACTTCCCCAACGCAACATACTCAACAACTCTTGCTTCTAAAAATTAATAACGATTAATTTATTAAAAGAAAAGTGTAACGTATATGAGACGTGTATGCGAAGAAAATGCGTGATGTGTTCTATACTGTGTGTATGATCGGACTTTCAGATAATAGCATAGTTTCTTCATTGCAAGGGCACACCACAGCACATTAAATCATAACCAGTGCACCTCACCCGGTGTCGAAACCCTCTTGCCGGATACTGACTGTCATCTGTAGCCACCTGGTAATCCATCTTCATGATCATCCGAAATAGATACTGTTTGTTAGTACAGATTGATTACGGACTGATTGTCAACTAACTTTGTAAGTTCCTATCGGTCCTACAGAATGCACAAATCCTTTGTAGTGTATTTAGGTTTTACTGTTAATGTTTCTACACTTGATCCTAACTAGTGTTCATATAGGTTCAAGTATATGTCCTATGTAATATTTCACTGGAATCTAGCACACTATGTGACTTATCCGTTAATGTTCTCGTTCCTTAAACAATGGTTGTCTGATGTGTGATATATCAACAATCATCACCCATCCTATGTGAACCATACCACGCAGGAGTCGTTATATTGGCTGGCTCTTCTGGGCCATGCCATGGTGAACCCTTCTGAGTATGAGTCCAGCGTCAACATATACCATCCTTCTTCTCGGACGTTATTCCTTTTCCGTATCATTTAGAGTCCAACTGGTGGTCGTCCAATTGGAGTGCACTTCTTCAAAACCAGTGTTGAGTTTCCTAGTAACTGGTGGGGAACCTGTGGGAAAACCAACACATCATGTGAGAGCACTAGTCACTGATCCTACCGGCTGGGTGTAAGCTTATTACCCTGCTCTGTTATTTTACAGCTAACTACTCTTTCAGAGAGCCTTATAGCTTCTCACCTAAGTCCGAATCAGGCTATGATAAGAAAAGACCAATAAACAGAGTGCAACCTCAGTATTCTATTCACCTTAGCAGAGCCAATATCACTATTCTACTCTAACTAGTTTTCCACTAACAGTGCTAATCATCACACTATAGGTTTGACAAGGCTACAGTCTATATTAATTAGAACTAAAAGACTATATTGACTACCTAATGCAAAACCGCCTCATTCCCGGGATGGCTACTACACTTTGCCATAACGACACATGCTAGTTAATCTAAAATTAATCTAACACTGTAGAGCTCTCCCACAAACACGTCCATCATAATCCACGGTTTTGGTCAACTCCCTTTCTCCCAATCATGGTTTATGGCAAAACCTAAAATTGGTCACGTGATATGGGTGACGTCCTGCAGGTGTTATTTGCTCATATCATCCATTGTCAAGAATCGATTTTCTCCTGCCTAGTCACTGTCAAAGTTGTCATCACTTGTTTCGACTCCCCCAACAAACTAACGAGTTACTGTATGATCCCAACAACAGTTTTCCCCAACAAGCCGCCAATCTTCTTGATGTTCCGGAGACTAAGAATTGACAGAGGTACTGTTTACTTCCGTGCTGAGTACTTCCGTTTTCCCTCTGATTTGTTTATAATCTGTCAAAGAGATGTATGATTCAGCGCACTCACTTCCTCTATACATCTGCCACTGTTAATTTAGCCGGACATGTGATGCCCGACATCCGATTGCCACCATGATCCCACGGGTTCCATCTGTATTCAAATGTTGACAAACTGTCAAGGCGATGCCGGGATTCGTCTCCCTCACTTCCGAGTGTTGCCAATCCGTCAACCAGATGTACACGTGCTGCTACAAATATGAATGTTTTCTCTGTATTCGTTGAAACAATTGTCGCTTAGCAGATCGTCCGTTTTATCAGAAAGCCTCTATAATAATCATTGGTTAAACGCAAGGTTTTATTTTGTGACACCTACTCCATTCCTTTTTTTTTTTTTTTAGCATATCCTTTTACAGGACTTAACTGTGAACACCAGCATCTTTCAGCTGTATGTTGATTTCTTGGCAAGATTACGCTCAGTAGTTTGCCATTGCTTTCTGAGCGGCCGGCTCAGTATCCCGCAAGTCACGAGCGGGGGTCGAACCGCCTCAGCTCTCGCTCTGCTACGAGACTCTGCGTGATAAACGGGATTACAGAGAGAAAGTGTTAGCGGTAGCTTATCAACAGGGCCACATATTGTCCATGTATTTTAGCTGTGGCGGCGGCGTTTCGAACGCGACTGGCATACTGCATAGGAAACACAGCTGGAGGCGATTTGGATGCAGACAGCCTGCGCTGGATTTCGTACAATGGTTTGGGCGTCAGTCATTCAGAAAGCAGTGCCAAACTTTCTGAATGTCGACTTCCTTAGTAAATCACAAACCGACAAAAATTGCTGGGGTTGACTGCGGCATTCTGTAAAGGACATTTAACTAACTGTTTGAGTGTCTGCGATGTTGAGAATATTAATTTAAGATTATAATTGGACAGTTTAGTTAGACATTGTTGTAACAAATTATAGTTGGATATTTTAGTTAGACATTGCTGTAATAAATTATATTTGATACAAGAACTCAGTCGCCAACTGTAGCCTGGGGTAGTGACCGCTGTTTTATAATCCCGACATATCGGGTTGGAAGTCGGCGACGGGAGACTTTGGGAGCAGATCGTTTTGCCGTTATTTTCACTATTGTATGGGCGTCATGAAAGTTTGGAGAGGACAATCATGGAAGGGTATATGCAAGGGAAGAGAGGAAGAAGAAGGCCAAAGAGAAGATGGGTGCAGGATGTGGCGGATGACTCCAGATGGGTGTATCGGACGCGGGACATTTTGCTTATGACCGAGAAGTTTTCCTGAAGGTTGTTACGGGAGCGAGGTTTCTTAAATAATGAGCGTCGGCAGTTCAGAAGGCGGAACTGCTGAAAGGCGAAATTTTACTGCTGTACGTAAAATTGCCTAGAAAACTTGCAGAGTTAATATGATCATATAAATCTGCTTCTTCACCACATCATTGCATAACAATATGACAAATTTCTTAACACTTTCGAAAACTGCCATCAGTCAACCAATGAGGTGCCGTCTCCACTATGAAGGTTGACTGCAATGGATCTCCAACACTGTCTCTCGCCTTGATTGTTCATTCTGTAACTTTAAAAAAAAACGTCGCTTGGAAGTCAACAGGGTCCACTTCATTGCACCGGGTTTTATTCCATATGGCTCTGTCTCTTTCCACAGCGCGGAAAGCGTCACACAAAGCACGAACTCCGTAGGTCCAACGACGATCCTCAGGAGTCTCTGAAAATATGCACTCGTGAACCGAAGGACGCGGTCCGGAATCGAACCCACAACCTTCGGAGCACGAGGCAGACGGCCTGACCACTTCGCCATGGAGGGCCCCGTACATTCTATCAGATTGCTGTTAGTTTAGAAAAGTTGAATATGAGAAGTTTTGTATTATTTTCACCTGCTATAGATACCATTCCTTTCTCTGTCCTTGGATTTGATCCCTGGTCTTCTGGTTGAGGCACAAATGTCTTAACTATTCGTCGACCTAAAATATATATTGCCATTGGGAAATCCTTATAAACTTGTTGACACCTTTATGAACATTTCACATCCACATAAACATTTTAACTCGTAGATAAACATTTCATATCTCAATAAACATTGCAATCTACAAATAAATAGTTTAACGTTCAGTTAAATTTTGTAACTTCCTAATTATAATTTTAACCCCCCCCCCCCCTCCCCCCCCCCCCCACCCGTTAAACCCTGTAACTTCCCTATTACAGTTTTCATCCACAAGTTAAACCTTGTTACTTCCTTATTATAATTTTAACCCTCCAGTTAAACATTATAACTTTCTCATTACAATTTTAACCTTCCCGTTAAACATTGTAACTTCCTTATTGATTGATTGATTGATTGATTAATTGATTTAGGAACCGACATCACAGCATTCGGGACATTCCCATAAGCGCTCCGTCCCCATCCTCAGAAGTCAGCAAAGAGTTTCAACCCCAATAGTATCAGTAGCAATCTGATTATATGTGCGTCTCGCCTTTCCTCTAAGCGTCGAGCATCGGCCAGATCCCCTCGTCACTCCTCGCTGTCTCATTCTTGCCAGACCATGCTGATCCATTGGCTCCTCCGAGGTGTAGCTAATTGTTACAATTTCAACCCTCCAGTTAAACATTGTAACTTTCTTATTACAATTTTAACCCACCATTTAAACATTGTAACTTCCTTATTACAATTTTAACCCAACATTTAAACATTGTAACTTCCTTATTACAATTTTAACCCTCCGGTTAAACATTGTAACTACCTCATTACAATTTTAACTCTCCAATTAAACATTTAACATCCTCAAATACACTTTAATCTCCCCACAAACATGTTACCCTTTTCGTAAACATTTGCCTCTGCCAATTACCCCAATCTCTCTCACACAATCATTTCTTAAAACTACCATCGCCTTAAAAAACCAAAAAACCAAAAAATATTACACAGAATCGTTGAATAATGACTAGAAAGAAAAACTGAAATATGGCGGATTAAACATTGCTATCTACGGCGCCGTAAGTGTACGGACACGAATCTACTCTCTCGGAACTAAACACCTCCCTCGCCCACCTCTCGTCTCATTCATTTCCCGCCCTCCGAGTCTCAACGATCGATACAAGCGATCCGGCTGGATTCGGTCTAAGTCAGCTTGAGAATACAAGCAGCACACAGAATTCGCATGACAACGGCCGATTGACAGCCACTCCAAGCAACTATTTATTTAACTATTGATTGTAGCAGTCACTGCAGGAAAAGTTCTGGAGAGGCTGCATGCCTTGAAGGAGATAGGTGTGTGGTTTCTGTCGGGGCTGTTGCAGTTTGGTAATGGCGTTTTTCGACATGGAGGGGCTAGTAGGGGTGGGTGTGTGTGAGGTGAGAGAGGAAAGAAAGGGTGGAGGGGGAGGGGGGGGGGGCGGGTTTTTACAGGGCGTGTCCTGCCTTGTATTTGTGTGCGTCAGTGTGAGTGGGTGTGTGTGTGTATGTGTGTGTATGTGTGTGTGTGTGTATGTGTGTGTGTGTGTGTGTGTGTGTTAAGGGAAATTAAAGACAAAGAAATGGCTAGTCTTTCTTCAGCTGGGCACATAGAGTTGAGTCTAGAGACGACACAATGCCCTCAGTACATCCTCATACGTGATTCGTCCTCATCTTCAACAGCCAGCGAAGAGTCCGAATATTAATGGTACTAGTAGTAGTCTGATTATGTGTTGGGCTGGTCTTTTCTCAGAATCCTGAGTTTCGGCCAGATCCTATAGTCACTCGCTACAGCACAAATCTCACCAGGCCGAGATGACCCGTCTGCTCTTCTGTACTATGCACACGACCCCAAAGGGCTTCAAACACGTCTGCCTTATCATGCAGCAATGCCCACCCAGCTAAATGAATGTCCGGTGATACACTAAACAGTTAAAGTTTGTTGCATGTCCTTTACAGTACGTAACAATCTAGCCCCTTCATTTGTTTGCTGTTTGTCTGACGTTTGAACAGACAGGAAGCGCAGTGTGGTTGGCCTGAGATGGCCATGCTGGTCATCATGGGCTGCACAAAGAACACACCAATTGTATGCATGAGGCATATCCTGGTACTACCAACACAGGATCCTTCAAGCCAAATGATATCTGAGAGTTGCTGCAGAAAGGGATCACCCCCTGCCTGAAGCCGTGGATATGGTCAAGGATCATAGCCTGAGAAGATGCAGGTCCTTGGTGGTACAGACATAAATATATATCAGTGTGACATAGAGAACATTAATCGTAAAAAAGGAGTGGGTAAAGGTATCGGAAGAGATGTCGGACTGGCACAAGGCAATAGTAATGCTGGGTCGTGAGTGCAGAGAGCGGGCAGCGGGCCACACAGAGTTTGAGGTGCAACAACTGGTCCAGGGCAACAAACATCAATGTGACATAGTGATCTACACCGATGGGTCAGTAGTGAGAAACGTTGTGCTGGGGTTTCATTACGAAGGCTAATGACGATGCTTTAAAAAGGAAAGTCTGGCATATAAGACCACGATCTCCAGCAAGAGAATGGAGGTGGAAGCAGTAAAAACAGCCTTCCGGTGGTTGGACGTGACCCCTGCAACACACATTGCATTCATTACAGACTCACGGAGTATGATTAGTAAGGTGGAGAAAGGAATGTTTCGTGTGGAATGGCTTGCCTCGCTTCAGGGGTCAAAGATTGTGAGAATTGTATGCATTTTCTGCCCTTGTCATTCGGGGGGAATGAATAGGCTGATAGGCTGGCAGGGAATGCACCTCTTGATGGTAGATTACCCGTGGACAAGAGAGAGGTCGGTCGACTGATCCCACAGGCGCACGGTGGTCGTGCGCCTGTGGGATCAGGTGGAGAAAGCAACGGAACTGACTGAGCACCCTATGTGGAGAAGATGTTATGGCAATAGATCGGCAGGGGTTCTGGGCGAATCTCAAAACGGAGAGGGAAGACCAGGAGAACTTTCAGTCAGATGGCGATGGGAACGATTAATAGTGTGACTCTTCGCTGGTTGTTGAACAAGGGGACGGAAAGAAATGGGAATGTCCTGAGTGCAGTGATGCCGGTAGGTTCTTAGCTCATAACTCATGAAGTTTGCCCATGGTCGACTAGTGGAATCGTACTTGTAATACTACTACTATTACTTAAACTGTTGCTGCTGCATCTGCTGCTGCCACTACTACTACAACAACTACTACTACTACTACTACTACTACTACTACTACTACTACTACTACTACTACTACTACTACTACTACTACTACTACTACTACTACTACTAATACTACTACTACTACTGCTACTGCTAAAACAACAACAAATACTACAACTACTACTACTACTACTACTACTGCTACATCTACTACTACTACTACTACTACTACTACTACTACTACTACTACTACTACTACTACTACTACTACTACTACTACTACTACTACTACTACTACTACTACTACTACTACTACTACTACTACTACTACTACTACTACTACTACTACTACTACTACTACTACTACTACTACTACTACTACTACTACTACTACTACTACTACTACTACTACTACTACTACTACTACTACTACTACTACTACTACTACTACTACTACTACTACTACTACTACTACTACTACTACTACTACTACTACTACTACTACTACTACTACTACTACTACTACTACTACTACTACTACTACTACTACTACTACTACTACTACTACTACTACTACTACTACTACTACTACTACTACTACTACTACTACTACTACTACTACTACTACTACTACTACTACTACTACTACTACTACTACTACTACTACTACTACTACTACTACTACTACTACTACTACTACTACTACTACTACTACTACTACTACTACTACTACTACTACTACTACTACTACTACTACTACTACTACTACTACTACTACTACTACTACTACTACTACTACTACTACTACTACTACTACTACTACTACTACTACAGTTAGTTAGTTAGTTAGTCGACAGATCATCCTCGCTGCACATCGAACCATTCAGTCCATAAGTGCTCGGATCCCCTCCTCAGCAAATCCCGCAGCGTGTAGCGGCTAACGACGCCAGTTCTGTGTTGGTTTATCAATCTTCTTTGGCTTCCTGCGTAGTGTTCTTGTTTGGCCACACCTTTTTTAATTTGATGCTCTAGCAGTCTGGCCATTGTTGTAGATTCACAGTCATCACTTGGTTCTCGCAAAAGTCTCACATCACGTAGAGCATTCAGAATGTCAGCCTGGTCCATGGCGCGTCCGCCCTCCACAGTAGCCTCACCTGCGAGCTTGTCAGCCCACTCATTTCCTTGTACTCCCGCATGCCCTGGCACGAAGATGAAACTAATCTTTGCCAGCCGAGACCGCTTCAGAGGCAGCAACCATTCTCTTCGGATCGACCCCTCCTCTATCCTCTTGATCATGTTCATTGAGTCGCTAAGGAAACAAGCCCTGGTGAATGTCTGTGTCTCGAGCCATGTTATTGCTTTACTTACTGCCATGACTTCCATGGTCAGGCTACTTGTGGTTTCAGTGAAAGCACCAGAGTCCTCCTTCACAATTCTCCCTCCGGCCCGAGCTGTAAAGGCCCATGAGCTTCTCACATGTCGGACGACCTGTCGGACGACCTGTCGGACGATCTGTGTAGATGACCGCGTCACCGTCTAGCGAATTCTCGAAAATCAACGCTTGTACTTCAGCCTCAACAGCAGCCGGATTTTCTTGTCTGCATTTTCTATCTAGTTGGATGCAAACTGAAAAGGATGTGCAGAAGTCTGTTGGCACTTGCACCCACTCCTCGCCAGGTTCTAAGTCCTCAAGTGAACACACCTGTTGAAGAATGTCTTCGGCTTGACCCATCCACGACCGTCCTCTTTTTAACCTGCTGCCCTTCACCTTCCTAATTTCACTATGCAGTGGATGTTGTGTGTTTGCGTTAATTCTGAGGTAGGCGCGTGCCCTGCAACCTTGTATTCTCTCTTCAATGGTTGGAAAATCAAGAAGGTAGCGCATCGCCCTGCATGCTGTATCTCTTGTACATCCAAGAATAATGCGCATAGCTTCATTCTGTATCCTTTCCATCCTTTCTATCTGCTTATGGCTGAGAGTCAAGATTGCCATTGCATACTCCAAAACAGACATGACCAGCCCCTCGTACAGAAGACATAGATGGCGCTGCTCACAGTTTGCTGCCGCCATCACCCGCATCGCTGCCAAACCCCGCTTGGCCTTTGTTATCACCTGGTCTATGTGCACATTATAAGCAAGGCTTCGATCAAACCGTATCCCCAGGTAATTCATTGCCTGCGTTCTTTCCACCGTCTCTGAACACAGCATTACAGTTGGTGTTGGATTGTTGACAATATGATTATTCAACGAGAACCAAGTCACTGTTGCCTTTGTTGGGTTGACCATTGCCCCAGCTTCATCACACCAAGTACTTATGCGATTGAGTTCGGTTTGTAGTTCCCCAGCAACCTCCTCTCTATCCTTACCCTGACGATACACTAAAACATCATCGGCATATGACAATGTCCTGCCAGGTCCAGTGATCTGCTCACTGGTGATTCTCACTGTGTAGGCGTTGAACAGTACCGGAGATAATGGTGATCCCTGTGGTAGGCCAGGATATATTGTTGTTGGTTCCGAAGTCCAACTGCCACATCTAAAAACTACTTTCCGTTGGAAGAGGGCTGCAGCGATCCAACTAAGGAGGAATGGACTTACGTTTAGTTCAAGAAGCTGAAACATTAAAATATCCAGTGGTACTCTGTTGTATGCGTCCTCAAGATCAATCGCTGCAGCAACGGTTTCAGTGCCTGAGTGGAAACCTTCATAGACATCCTGGGCAAAGACTGCTGCATTGGTCCAGGTTTCTCTCTTTGGACGGTA
>OY992880.1:14194096-14196596 GCA_963921405.1 Cepaea hortensis | reverse complement strand
CCGTTGCGAAGTGGTCAAGCCGATTGACTCATGCTCTGAAGGTTGTGGGTTCGATTCTGGGCCGCGTCCTTCGGTTCCCGAGTGAACATTTTCGGAGACTCCTGTGGGTCGTCGCTAGAGCTACGGAGTTCGTGCTTTGTGCTACGCTTTCCGCCCTGCAGAAAGAGACCGAGCTATATGGGATAAAACCTGGTGCAATGAAGTCGACCCTGTCGACTTTTAAGCGACTTTAAAGAGAGTCGACTCTTTATGTTCGATTCTGGGCCATACATTCGGTTCAACAGCGCAGTTTTCTTGGAGACTTTTGGTAGTCGTCACTGGAACTACGGAGTTGGTGCTTTATTGCGACGCTTTCGGCAGGTCGCCCTTCGGAAAGAGACCGGGCCATACGGGATAAAACCCGGTGCAGTGAAGTGGAGGGGGGGGGCTCTTGTCTTTTAGTATATATAAATATCACAAACACCCACACACATACTCACACCTCCCTCATTCGTTTACAAACACCCTCTCTCTCTCTCTCTCTCTCTCTCTCTCTCTCTCTCTCTCTCTCTCTCTCTCTCTCTCTCTTTAGCTCTCTCTTTAGAGAGAGAGAGAGAGAGGAGAGAGAGAGAGAGAGGAGAGAGAGGGAGAGGAGAGAGAGAGAGAGAGAGAGAGAGAGAGAGAGAGAGAGAGAGGAGAGAGAGGGAGAAAGAGACAAAGAGAGAGATTTGATTCTGGAAATAATTGACATATGCTCCCAACCTAAAATAGACATGATTAAATGTTCTGGAAGTAAAGAATGCCCATGCGATATTAACCACAGCACTCATCCAGTATGAGGAGCGGCTGGCCGGGTGGCTAGAATACCGGATTCTACTTCGGGCACTGAGGGTCGACCCGGGTTCGAATCCTCGGTAAGGTGTGGAGTGTTTTTTTTTTCTGTCCGGGGCAAAAGAAAACTTTAACCTCGCAAACCAGTTCACAGCGACTGCACATGCCAGGCGGCCCTAATTCCTCTGGCTCAAGACCCCTCCCCCCCCCCCCCCTGCCATACACCGCAAGGTACTATATTGGCAGTAAATGACAGTTTGACAGTTGATGACCCATCCAGTACCGACACTGTGACGGAGGTGATACGGTCGCGATGCACAATCCCACATACCGCGTTCGAAACCCAACGCGATTTTGATGCAGACCGCCTTTCTCTTGCTTTCATACAATAGTATGAGTGCCGGTCTTTCAGCAAGCATTGGCAAACTACTGAATTTAAACTTACCAATAAATCACAAACAACCAACAAAAATGAAAATGCTGGGGTTGACTGCGACTTCCTGTAAAGGATACACAACTAACATTAACCCATCGGGGTTTTATCGAGGTAGACCCATTAGTCTAATAAAAATGAGACTAGCACAATAAACCCACTAGGCCTGAAGGCGTGGCAAAGAACTCTTCACTTGTCCGTTTCTAAACATAAGAGCAGAAAAGTGATCAATTCTCAAAGAAAAAAAAGAAATTTGTTACAAAGCAATTCTTCAAGCCTGGCTTCTTTCTCTCAATTATGGGCATTGATTGCTCGCTGACAGTCCAGGAGAGTGCGATCCTCTCTTCTAGAATCTTTTAATTTTCTTTGCTTTGAAACCTGCCCTTAAATTCGATAAACGGAGCGGCTTCATTTCATGTGTTACAGCTACAGCGGGGAGGAGAAGGAGGAGGATAGAGAGTAGGAGCTGTCATGTGTAGAGTGTAAACAGAAACGGGGTTAACTATGTTCTAAGTAGTTGTTTTGTATGCGATAATTGTGAGCGGGAGAAATGGCTTCAAATAGTAATGATCTGTGTTGGTTGGTTGATTGGTTGATTGGTTGTTCGGTTGATTTATTATTGGTTTGTTGATTGGTTGATTTGTTGGTTGGCTAATTGGATGGTTGTTTGGTTTGGTGGATTTGTTGATTGGTTGGTACATGAACGTAAAATCTTATATATAAAAAAGGATCTCCGTCTGTCTGTCTGTCTGTCTGTCTGTCTGTCTGTCTGTCCGTATGTCCGTATGTCCGTCTGTCCTTTATGCGCTCGCGAACGGCCCATCCGATTGAGATGAAATTTTCTACACGCCTTCCTTTCATTCCAGAGCTGCCAACTGTCATAGTTTTTTTTCTTCTTCCTCCTCCTCCCTCCTCCCTCCTCCCCCTCCCAAAATACGTACGTCCAGGAAATGGTCTTCTACATAGACACTTCTCTCTGAGGTCCGCGATAACATATTAACCTGGTGGGATGGCAATCAATCATCCTACTACCTCCTCCCTCCTCCTCCCTTCTCCTCCTCCTCCTCTCCCCTCCTCCTCCTACCCTCTTCCCTCTTCCCCTCCTCCCTCTCCCTCCTCTTCCTCCTCCCTCCTCCCTCTTCCTCCTCCTCCTCCCTCTTCCTCCTCACTCCTCCTCCTCACTCTTCTTCCTCCTCCCTCTACCTCCTCCCTCCTCCTCCTTCTTCTTCTCCTCCCTCCTCCTCCCTTTTCCTCCCT
>OY992880.1:14169005-14193896 GCA_963921405.1 Cepaea hortensis | reverse complement strand
TTTTTTTCCTCCTCCTCCCTCTTCCTCTTCCTCTTCCTCTTCCTCCCTCTTCCTCCTCCTCCTACCTCCTCCCTCTTCCTCCTCCTTCCTCCTCCTCCCTCTTCCTCCCTCTCCCTCCTCCATCCTCCTCCTCCCTCTTCCTCCTCCTTCTTCCATCCTCCTCCTCCCTCCTCTTCCCTCTTCCTCCTCCTCCCTCCTCATCATTCCTCCTCCTCCTCCCTCCCTCTACCTCCTCACTCCTCCCTCCTCCTTCTACCTCCTCCTTCTACCTCTTCCTCTCTCCACCTCCTCTCTCCTCCTCATCCTCCTCCCTCTGACATACAGACAGACAGACAGACAGACAGACAGGCAGTCAGTCGGTAACGGGAACGAGAACTTATATGACTACTTATATGAATTAAATGAGATGCTCCCCACCAGGGTCTGGGCGAAGCCGGGCAGGGTCAGCTAGTTATCTAATAAATTACAGATAATAATTTCTGGGGTTGACTGCGACCTCTTGTAAAAGACATGAAACTAACTTTTAAGAATATATTTATTTGCTTTTTATTTAATATTCAGATTTGTAGCCTGGATGATTCAGCATTTCAGAAAATGACCGCTTAGTCTGACAAATTCTTAGTCTGACAAATTCTTACTCTGACAAATTCTTAGTCTGACAAATTCGTAGTCTGACAATTCTTAGTTTCACAAATTCTTAGTCTGACAAATTCTTAGTCTGGCACATTCTTAGTCTGACAAATTCTTAGTCTGACAAATTCTTAGTTTGACAAAATCATAGTCTGACAAAATCTTAGTCTGACAAACTCTTAGTGTGACAAACTCTTAGTGTGATAAACACTTAGTGTGACAAACGCTTAGGCTGACAAACAAGAATTGACTAAGGTTGTTGTGACAGTTACAACGCATGCTGATTGTTCGCGATAGGCGGAGATCATTTCTAAACAATTATTTGACACCTTTGTCACCAGGCCACTTGCTATGGCCCTTGAACTTTCCATGTCACGGTTGAGTGACGGCAAAAGTGGAGCGCATGAAGGCAGCGTATTTTCTGGCTCATTGTCCCACATACCCGCATCTGCTGGTCTGGTCACGTGACTACAGTTTAGTCTGATCCCGGGCGAATAAGTGATCTACCAGCTCCGGTTTACTTCTAACAGAGGTCTACGTAGACGCGGAGTTTCATGCTCTTGCCCTTAAACTTCCTGTGCGATAATGGCGGGGTAGAGAAATGATTTCTAACACCGGCCTGTTGGACAACAACATTGACTGAACGTAAATATGCCAAGAAAATGAGCCTAAGTTGTAATTGATCGCAGCGTCGCAACATTTGTTTTGTTTTTTAATTGTACTTGTAAGCTTAAGGTCGCTTAAAGGTCGACAGGGTCAACTTCATAGCTCCAGGTTTTTATCCCATGTGGCTCGGTCTCTTTCCGCAGCGCGGGCTGCCGAAATCGTCGCACAAAGCACGAACTCTGTAGCTCTAGCGACGACCCCCCGAAGTTTCCGGGGGGGGGGGATGCACTCGTGAACTGAAGGACGCGGCCCGGAATCGAACCCACAACCTTCGGAGCCCGAGTCAGACGGCTTGACCACTTCGCCACAGAAACTCCTGTGTACTTGTAAGCATTCTATCAAATGACCGGAATCTCCGTGGCGAAGTGGTCAAGCCGTCTGTGTAGAGCTCCGAAGGTTGTGGGTTCGATTCCGTGAAAAGTTTGAACGGACACATAATCAGACTGCATGCAACTTGTACCATCATTACTGGGACTCTTCGCTGGTTGTTGAAGGTGAGGCCCGAGCGCATATGGGAATGACCCGAGATCTGTAATGTCGGTTCTGAACTCAACTCAACTGTACTTATTTAATCTCTCTTGCTCTTTCTCCCCCTCCGCCTTCATCGCCTTCCGCCGCTCGCTCATCCTGTTCATTCAATGGTAACTGCATGCTAATCATGTCTTCATTAATAATTCTCTAGGCTTTGACAGACGAAACAAAGGAATGGCAAACCTTACACCGGCCACCCAGCCACATGAGTTCAGCGTGTTCAGTGTTATAGTTGTTTTAGTTTATCTGTTTATTGTGTTTTGTTCAGCGGTTTAGTTGTTTCTATCTGTCTGTTTATTGTGTCAAATGTTATAGTTGTTTCTATAAATCTGTTTATTGTACTCAGTGGTATAGATGTTTCTATCTATCTGTTTATTGTATTCAGTGTAATAGTTGTTTCCATCTTCTCTTTATTGTGTTCAGTGATATAGTTGTTTCTATCTGTCTCTTTATTGTGTTCAGTGGTATAGACGTTTCTTTCCATCTGCTTATTATGTTCAGTATAATAGTTGTTTCTATCTATCTGTTTGTTGTGTTCATTGCTATAGTTGTTTCTGTCTATCAGTTTAATGCGTTCAATAGTGTAGTTGTTTCTATCCGTCTGTCCGTCTGTCTGTCTGTCTGTCTACCGATGGTCGGTCGGTCGGTCGGACTGTCTGTCTGTCTGTCTGTCTGTCTGTCTGTCTGTCTGTCTGTCTGCCGATCGATCGTTCTATCCGTCAATCGGTTCATCCGTCCATCGGTACGAAAATGCTAGGTGTTTGTACATGTGTGAGAGTAGAGGGTATGTGTACATGTGTGAGAGTAAAGGGTATGTGTTCATGTGTGAGAGTAGAGGGTATGTGTTCATGTGTGAGAGTAGAGGGTATGTGTACATGTGTGAGAGTAAAGGGTATGTGTACATGTGTGAGAGTAGAGGGTATGTGTACACGTGTGAGAGTAGAGGTTATGTGTACATGTGTGAGAGTAGAGGTTATGTGTACATGTGTGAGATTAGAGGTCGTGTACATGTGTGAGAGTAGTGGTTATGTGTACATGTGTGAGAGTAGAGGTTATATGTACATGTGTGAGAGTATAGGTTATGTGTACATATGTGAGAGTAGAGGCTATGTGTACATATGTGAGAGTATAGGTTATGTGTACATGTGTGAGAGTAGTGGTTATGTGTACATGTGTGAGAGTAGAGGTTATGTGTACATGTGTGAGAGTATAGGTTATGTGTACATGTGTGAGAGTAGAGGTTATGTGTACATGTGTGAGAGTATAGGTTATGTGTACACGTGTGAGAGTAGAGATTATGTGTACATATGTGAGAGAAGAGGGTGTTTGTACTTGTGGCACAATGTGGTGAGCGCCGCGCAACATTAGACGCTTACAGAAAGCAGGCAGTACTGTTGACTGTCGCACAGTAGCTCAATCATATCTAAGACGTGACTAGCCTGATTTGAATAATGACAACACAAATAAAAGATTGCACGAAAAACACAAACAATAGGCTGCATGATGTATTAACTGGCATATTTAACAGCTTTTCGTCAGATACATACTGCAGAAATCACCAAAAGTGTTTAGTAATAAGTTAAATCCTCCAAGTCGGAATATAGAACACACATATTAATTACCACTGTAATTTGAATTGTCCACAACGGTTTAGTACATTTAGTACTGTAATAACACCAACTTGCTGTCTGGCAGTTACATAAACTGTGGTTCTAGAATAACACCAACATGCTGACTGGCATTTACATAAACTGTGGTTCTAGAATAACACCAACTTGCTGTCTGGCCCTTACATAAACTGTGAAACTAGAATAACACCAACTTGCTGTCTGGCATTTACATAAACTGTGGTTCTAGAATAACACCAACTTGCTGTCTGGCATTTACATAAACTGTGGTTCTAGAATAACACCAACTTGCTGTCTGGCCCTTACATAAACTGTGAAACTAGAATAACACCAACTTGCTGTCTGGCAGTTACATAAACTGTGGTTCTAGAATAACACCAACTTGCTGTCTGGCAGTTACATAAACTGTGGTTCTAGAATAACACCAACTTGCTGTCTGGCAGTTACATAAACTGTGGTTCTAGAATAACACCAACATGCTGACTGGCATTTACATAAACTGTGGTTCTAGAATAACACCAACTTGCTGTCTGGCCCTTACATAAACTGTGAAACTAGAATAACACCAACTTGCTGTCTGGCCCTTACATAAACTGTGATACTAGAATAACACCAACATGTTGTCCGTCAGTTAAGAAACCAAAGTTTTTAATAAAAATCGGGCTAGACTGAAATGAGAAGCACACCAAGCAATTAAGAACTACAGCTCATAAACAAATACTCAAGTATTAATAGGCACACATAAATGTAGAAGAAAGAAACATATATTAGAGGACACACTAGAATTTAGAAAATATAAGATTTGAAAGGTTTAGTTCCGTACTGGGATTCGAACCTATCACCTTGAAATAACGAAACGTCAAACTGTAAGCAACAGCTGTATGTCCACCATGACCAACCAGACACAACTAGGCGCCTGGTTGGTCATCTTTCGAAGTGCACATGTTCCTGCAGCGGGTCGCTGACGCCATTTGAAGGTGACAGGTTCGAATCCAGTTGTGGAACTATGGCTTTCCATTGTTATGTTGTCTAGTGTCTCTTCCAGCATTTACTTTTTCTTCTACTTCTATGAGTGCCAATGAATACATTTCTACTTTTATTCGCTGTTTTAGTGGCCTCAAGGTGTCTCCAGTTCATATCAACTACGACATGACATAGTTAGTCGCTGTAAGCTGGTCTATATTTTTACGGGGGAGATCAGGACATCTATGAGCAAGTCCGGGGTACAGTAATGATAAGCCACACCAAAGAGAAGAGCACAGAACAGCAGACAAACCCACCCCAAAGGATGTTGAAGTAAAGAGGCTGAATTATATCTTCTCATTTACGGCGCCGTAAATGTGAACATCCTCTAGGTTTGCTGATCAAAGGGAGGTAACGTTTCTATTGCATTAACGTTAGTAGTCACTTTTGGGCAAAGGGGCATAATCGTGTTTATTACGTACAGAAAACCACATCTTGGTCGTATTATTTTCATTTATCGTCTACATCAGAATGTCGAATTTCTGGTCGTTTCTTTTTCTTCATCTTTGTTTCATTCGAGGATTTAATCACAAACACTCTAATTTGAAAAGTTTCCACTTTGACACAGTTTCCACAGTTTACTTACACTCACAAAAGAGGAGCGGCTGGCCGAGTTGCTAGAATGCCGAATTCTCCTTCGTGAGACCCGGCTTCGAATCTTCGGTAAGGTGTGGATATTATTCTGTCGGGGGCAAAAAGAAAACTCTAACCTGCACAGTTCGCTGCGACTACACTAGCCAGGCGGCCTTAATCCCTCAGGCTCAACACCTCCCCCTGCCAAACACCGCAAGGTACTATATAGGCAGAAAATGACAGTATGACAGTTACACACAAAAACTATCGCATGTTAAAATATGTATAGTATTTTAGGTGGACGTTGTGGAGACAGGTCTTCTTCGGTAAGTGAAAACAAGAACACCAACAAGAAGATAAATGACGACTTTTCCCTATTATTTATAGAATAGCAACAGCGCAGATAATTGGTGAGCTGGCAGGTTGGTAGGTGATTGGTAGGTTGGCTGGTTGGTTGGTGGTTCGTGGGTGGGCGGTTGGTTGTTGGGTGCGTGGATAGTTGGTTGTTTGGTTAGATAGATGGATGGTTAATTAGGTGGTTGGTTGGTTGGGTTGATGTGTGGATAGTTGGTTGATTGTATGGTTAGTTAATTCGTTGCTTGGTTTGTTGGTTGATTGGGTGGGTGCGTGGATAGTTGGATACTTGGTTGGTTGTTTGGTTGGCTGGTTGGTTGATTGGATGGGTACGTGGATAGTTGGTTGGTTTGTTGATTCGATAGATGGATCGATTGATTGTTAGTTAGTTCGTTGGATGCATGGATAGTTGATTGGATGGTTGGTTGGTTGGTTGATTGTGTGGGTGCGTGGATAGTTGGTTGGTTTGGTAGTTGATTGGGTGGGTACGTGGATATTTGGTTGGTTGGTTGGATAGACGGATAGATGGATGGTTAGTTAGTTCGTTAAGTGCGTGGATAGTTGTTTGGTTGGGTGGGTGGGTGGGTGGGTGCGTGGATAGTTGGTTGGTTGGTTGGTTGGTTGGTTGGGTAATTGGTTGGTTGGTTGGTTGCTTGGTTGGTTGGTTGGTTGGGTGGGTGGTTGGTTGGTTGATTGATTGGTTGGTTGGTTGGTTGGTTGGGTAGTTGGTTGGTTGGTTTGTTGGTTGGTTGGTTGGTTGGGTGGGTGGGTGGGTGCGTGAATAGTTGGTTGGTTGGTTGGTTGGTTGGTTGGTTGGGTGGTTGGTTGGTTGGATATATGGATAGATGGATGGTTAGTTAGTTCGTTGCTTTAATGATTGGTGGTTGACTGACTGGCTTGGCTGGCTGGTTGTGAAACTTGTGGAAGACGTTACATGTTAATTGAAGTGATATGTATTGATGTTTAGTGTCCCTGAACCCCCAGAAGGAGCTTGTGTCTGTCGGAATGACGTGAGTATAGTCTTGTCTCCCGACCCTGTAAGCTTGTGTCTGTCGGAATGACGTGAGTATAGTCTTGTCTCCCGACCCTGTAAGCTTGTGTCTGTCGGAATGACGTGAGTATAGTCTTGTCTCCCGACCCTGTAAGCTTGTGTCTGTTGGAATGACGTCAGTTTAGTCTTGTCTCCCTGTACCATAGTATCATCTCCACGCAGGCTGTGCTGTAGAGATTCGAAACCAGCTGGAAAGTGTTGGGGAGATCCAAGACCAGTACTGAGACTTGACATCTGCGTGGACACACATTAGGGTGTAGCTACTTCATGGCTGACCACATCACATACAGACTGGCTAGGATTGACCACAACACATACTGACTGGGTAGGATTGACCACAGCACACACAAACTGGCTAGGATTGACCACAGCACATACAGACTGTCTAGGATTGACCACAGCACATACAGACTGTCTAGGATTGACCACAGCACATACAGACTGTCTAGGATTGACCACAGCACACAAAAACTGGCTAGGATTGACCACAGAACACACAAACTGGCTAGGATTGACGACAGCACATACAGAGTGGCTAGTGTCGGACGTAGACTGGTACTGTTACCTCCGCAGGTTTTACAGACAACAAACTCCAGCACTAGAACCCATAGAGATTAACAGCGGCTTGTAAATGAGGCATCACAAATATCGCCTCGCCTGAGAAAAGTAAGAGAGCCCCGGTAGAGTACTGGTTAGACCCTTGTGGTCATGGGATCCAATCCGCAGCAGTGGGTTCTTGTTACAACTGGCCTGGGCCCCGAAGTCTGCCCAGCCTTACACGCATGCCTGGACAAGTGGTGGTATATAAAGGCGTGGGAGGGAGGGGGGTTAGCGTAGCTGATAGGGGGCTACGCTAATAATATCATAAGCTTTATTCTTCGGCCGAGGGTTCGAGTCCACCTATTCTCCGGTGCATTGAGACCTACATATACCCACGGTAAGTCTCTTCTGCGGGACGTGTGTGTTTGTAATGTTGAAGTTAAGTCGACCGAAGAGGACGCGCTAGCGAAGTTGACAGCGAACCGCACTGATAGTGTCATCGGCCTGGTCAAACGACGGTTCAACGCTTTGTCTCGTCACCTGCGAAAGTGAGAGAAAGACTGGCCACCCATTCTCCCGTATGTCCAGGCCTACAGAATATGATGCCGCTGTCACATCACTGACCCAGATCAGAAAACTGTCTCGGGACAAATGTATTAGATAGATGGCCAGGGTATCTCGACGACATGGCACCTTAGTGCCAAGTGGCCTGTACAAATATAGTTTTGGCACCATACGTCCAATATGCCTTAAGGTCTTACAATGGTCATTTACTTGTTTTAAATTTTAAACAAAGAAACCAAAATTGTATCCATGGTTAAAGTAACTAGGCAAACTCCAGCAAAGGGATACAATCGAGCCTAATATTGCTATTTGTGTGCTAGTAGTAATTGGAGTAGTTGTAATTTTTGTGTTGTTGCTTAGCCTCGTGGAATTGAGTTGTTCATTTTTGTACTACTTGATGATTAGTCGATTGATGATGATGATGATGATGATGATGATGATGATGATGATGATGATGATGATGATGATGATGATGATGATGATGATGACTTATTTCTATCCCAGTAAGACAGAGGTTCCCAAACCACGGCCCGCGGGCCACTTGTGGCCCGCCAGCTATCAAAAAGTGGCACTCGAGGCATCGAGCGATCATTTTCCTCAATAAGCGTTATAAAAAACAAGTAACGTTCCAGACTAACCGACAGTAATATAACTGCGCTTATGACTTTTGGCACGACAGATTTGTGCCCAGACATTGATAAAGTGGCATCTGAACTTAAGTAACTGGTTATGAAGAACAATTACAATTGTAAATTAATTACATTGATAGCGATTTTCGTAACTGATTTAAAATTTAAGTTAAGAAAGGTAAGAATGATATTGCACAACTTTTATAATTTTATAACTTTGTGGCCCGCTTAACTACCGAAAACAGTAGATATGGCCTTTTGCTTGAAAAGCTTGGGAACTACTGCAGTAAGACAACAACTTATTTAATCCGAGCCTGCGCGCGAGGTCTCCAAGCACGAGTGCAGGTTTTCAGGCGTGTCATTTACACTTTTCATGCACTTTGTTCTTATCTCCAGAGGAGGATGGCTAATGTTTCTGTTTGCTTCGTGTTTGTATACACAACTTCACACACACACACACACACACACACACACACACACACACACACACACACACATACAGGCACACAGCCACTCACCATACAACCATACAATATGTAGTGGTCTGCAAACATCCCCCTCCCCCCGCCCACTACCTGTGAGGGCAGGAGGAAGTTTTCTGTACCAACCGACCTATACTTGGTGGCTAGATCTGCCGTACTCACCATTAATGATAATTCTTATGGGTGTCGAATTCACGACATTCAGAATATAAGGCAGGTGGGCCACCGTCCCATTATGTAAACATCTGTATACATTGTCCCCATGACATGTAAGTGAGGACTGGAAGGTTTTTGTGCCCATCGTCCTCTATCTCCTCCATAGTAGCTTTTATCCTGGAGCAGATGGGCACAGAAGAGAATCTGTCATCTTCGCATTCCCCTTCTCACATTCTCCTCAATGTTCTTGTCACTTTAGTACACATTCTATCCTCCATATGTTTGTCACTTTAGTGCACATTTTATCCTCCATATTTTTGTCACTTTAATGTACATTTTATACTCCATATTTTTGTCACTTTAGTGTACATTTTATCCTCCATATTTTTGTCACTTTAGTACACATTCTATCCACCATACATTTGTCACTTTAGTGCACATTTTATCCTCCATATTTTTGACACTTTAGTAAACATTCTATCCTCCATATTTTTGTAACTTTAGTACACATTCTATCCTCCATATTTTTGACACTTTAGTACACATTCTATCCTCCATATTTTTGTAACTTTAGTACACATTCTATCCTCCATATTTTTGACACTTTAGTACACATTCTATCCTCCATATTTTTGTAACTTTAGTACACATTCTATCCTCCATATTTTTGACACTTTAGTACACATTCTATCCTCCATATTTTTGTAACTTTAGTGCACATTTTATCCTCCATATTTGTGTCACTGTAGTGTACATTTTATCCTTCATATTTTTGTCACTTTAGTGCACAAATTATCCTTCATATTTTTGTCACTTTAGTGCACATTGTATCCTACACATTTTTGTCACTTTAGCGTACATTTTATCCTCCATATTGTTGTCACTTTAGTACACATTCTATCCTCTATATCCTTGTTACTTTAGTACACACTGTTTCCTCCATATCCTTGTTTCTTTAGTACACATTCTATCCTCCATATCCTTGTTACTTCACTGCACAAATGTGTCTTGTTCGTTTATATATTAATAAATCGTTTTGTTCTTGCTGTTCCGTCGATAAAGGCTTGGGTCGCAGTGTCGTTCGACTGCATAGGTGTGTTAGTTATTCATCCGTCGTGCTTCTGAGACATAGTTAGTGTTCTTCTCGCACTGTTTGAGATGTAGCTTATTCTCCACACAGATGTCATTTAGCTTGAGTAATGGAGAAGAATACCTTTCTCGCAGCTGGAGTTTTCCTCCATTAACCCTCTGTGTGTGTGTGTGTGTTTTTTTAACGCTCGCTCACTTTGACCTCAAGGTAGTCCCTAAACACTACATCTAGTACACTGGAGTGAATTTTGTGTGCAGATTAGCTTTCCCTAGTACCAGTGTCCCTCGCCATCAGGCTAACCCACTCCGAATTCAGTGGTACTTGTAACTTACGTCCCCAAGTCAACATTTCAGTCCAACTAACTGGTGTAGGAGTTAAACCCCTTACCTCAGCATCAACACACCAGATGTTTAAGAACACGCGTTCTTATCCATTCGGCCATGGTGACCTCCCAGTATGATATGATTGTCCGCCATTAATTTGAGAAATCGCGAAACTTATTAAGGGAGACCATCGTTTCTTTTCATAAATGTATGAGTGAATTTCATGGGTTAGCTCCCATGCAATAATAATTACATAAATTTGCAAGCAATGTTTTCCCGTTGGAATTTGAATAATGAAAACAAATAATATATCGCACAATTTGTTGCCTGGCAAACAAGGGTGTATCTTGTAAGTTCGACATATAATAAAGTACCGTAATGAATTATTTCAACTGAAATAGAGTCATCATGTTATACGTTTTGTTTCGTGGTATTTTCTGCAATTTCAATACTCAGGAAACGGAAATTTACATTATTCATTTTTTTTCGCTTGCTCGCTTTGAACTCAAGCGTAGTCCATACACTACGTATAGTAGCACTGGACTAAATTTTGCTTGTGGATTAGCTTCCCTACTACCAGTTCCCTCGTCATCGGGCGAACCCACACCGACATCAGAGGCACATGTCATTTAAGTCCCCAAGTCAAGTACGAGAAGTGAACGTTTTAGTCCAATAGTTCGGTGTATGGGGTTGAACAGCTTACCTAGGCATCAGCACAACGGATCCTTATGAACTCTCATCCCATCTCATCATGTTCCTCTTGTACCTTGCGGTGTCGAGGTGAAGTATAAACAGCAGGAGAGTGTCCGCTTATGGACTCCATGTATTGATATTCCCATGGACTCTGCTATTCCCTCCGTCCATCGTTTACGTGGTCGGCCTCTTCCTCTGCTTCCATTTGTTCTGTACATCATTGCTTGTTGTGGTATACTGTTAGTTGGTAACCTACTTGCATGGCCAAACCATTTGACTTGCTGCCTTCTAATAAAATCTAGTTCTGCTATACCCCCCCCCCCCCAACTTTAGTCCTGATTTCTTCATTTCTGATCTTATCTCTTCTTGATACGTTGAGTATTCTTCTCAGGAATCTCATTTCTTTTATTGTGATTTTTCTTTTCTCTTTTTCATTCATTGTCAGGTTTGGCATTGGTAGCATAGAGTTGGTAGGAAGATTGTGTTGTAAAGTGCTTATGAACGCACGTTCTTATCCATTTGGCCATGCTGACCTAAACTTATCCATTTGATTGTGTACCATGTTGGGTCCAACCCGAGTTTTTGTGTGACACTGAATCAGTGAATCGTGTACTTCTGCTGACATAATTGTGGTATGACGGGCCTGCTCGCGAAGTGGATAGCGAACTGCGCTGGTAATGTTATGAGTCCGGTCTGACACGGTTCGACGCCGGGGCTCGTCGCTGGTCACAGTGAGGGAGAGACTGATGGCCTCTTCCTCCTGGCTCTAGGCCTTCAACATGTGATAGCGTATCACATCACAGAATCGTGGTACGAGACCGCTGCCGGACAATCTTTATTAATTGATTTATTTTTAAATTGCGGTTTAATAAAAGTTTGTTGCATATCCTTTAGAGTACGTCGTAGTCAGCCCCAGCATTTTATGGCTGTTTGTGATTTTTTCGCAAGTTTTACGTTCAGTAGTTTGCCATTGCATTCTGAACGACCGGCACACATACCATTCTATGAAAACCATCGCAAGGCGGTCTGCTACCAAAGTCCCCGCAGCTGTGTTTCGAATGCGGTATGCGGGATTGAGAATCGCGTCCGTAACACCTTCGCCACAAAGACGATTGTTTAACACAAATATCAGCCGATGCAAGGATTCTGCCCAGGAATCTATGACATGACACGAAGCATGGGGATACTCCCAGTCCAACAGGGTGGGCTGCTGGCAGGGGAATACCTGGTGGGAGGTCCAAGACGTTTGCCGTGTAGCACAGACTGATACAGGACATTCGTGAAGCAGAAACAGAAGACAAGTGAGTGCAAGAGACCGTGCAACAACGTCCACGAGCCTTTGAGTGGCATTGCAAGGCAGCCTTGACAAGGTCCATGATATGGGACGGCACCTGGCATATTACATGCAGCCTTGCGACTAAGTTTCGTTGTCACGTGGTTGTACCGAGTCCTACCATCAACTGTTGATCTGCTCCGCGTGGGGGGGGGGGGGGGGGAGTCCAACGATGCCCCGTGACCCCTCTGTCCCTATCACCTTGTATATAATGGACACGTAGAAGTATTCTGTCACCTTGTATATATTCTTCTGCGTTCAACCGGAGAGTTTTTGTCGGACGTGATTGCGTTGAGCATGTTTACAGCAGAGCTACGTTCTTACGCTGTTAGGCAGACACATCCGACTTCTGCGTGAGTTTGTAGACCGGGTTAGTCTTCCCGAAAACATTGCATATAATCGACATATTGAAGTAGGTCGTCACCTTGTATATAATGGACACATAGAATTATTCCGTCACCATGTATATAATGGACACATAGAAATAGTCCGTCACCATGTATATAATGGACACATAGAAATAGTCCGTCACCTTGTATATAATGGACACATAGAAATAGTCCATCACCATGTATATAATGGACACATAGAAATAGTCCGTCACCATGTATATAATGGACACACAGAAATAGTCCATCACCATGTATATAATGGAAAAATAGAAATAGTCCGTCACCATGTATATAATGGACACATAGAAATAGTCCATCACCATGTATATAATGGACACATAGAAATAGTCCGTTACCATGTATATAATGGACACACAGAAATAGTCCATCACCATGTATATAATGGACACACAGAAATAGTCCATCACCATGTATATAATGGACACACAGAAATAGTCCATCACCATGTATATAATGGACACATAGAAATAGTCCATCACCACGTATATAATGGACACATAGAAATAGTCCAAAACTATGTATATAATGGACACATATAATAATTCCGTCACCATGTATATAATGGACACACAGAAATAGTCCATCACCATGTATATAATGGACACACAGAAATAGTCCATCACCATGTATATAATGGACACATAGAAATAGTCCATCACCATGTGTATAATGGACACACAGAAATAGTCCATCACCATGTATATAATGGACACACAGAAATAGTCCATCACCATGTATATAATGGACAGAAATAGTCCATCACCATGTATATAATGGACACACAGAAATAGTCCATCACCATGTATATAATGGACACACAGAAATAGTCCATCACCATGTATATAATGGGCACGCAGAAACAGTCCATCACAATGTATATAATGGACACATATAAATAGTCCGTCTTCATGTATATAATGGACACATAGAAATAGTCCGTCTTCATGTATATAATGGACACATAGAAATAGTCCATCACCATGTATATAATGGACACATAGAAATAGTCCGTCACCTTGTATATAATGGACACACAGAAATAGTCCATCACCATGTATATAATGGACACATAGAAATAGTCCACCACCATGTATTTAATGGACACACAGAAATAGTCCATCACCATGTATATAATGGACACATAGAAATAGTCCATCACCATGTATATAATGGACAGATAGAAATAGTCCGTCACTATGTATATAATGGACACATAGAAATAGTCCATCACCATGTATTGAATGGACACATAGAAATAGTCCGTCTTCATGTATATAATGGACACATAGAAATAGTCCATCACCATGTATATAATGGACACACAGAAATAGTCCATCACCATGTATATAATGGACACACAGAAATAGTCCATCACCATGTATATAAAGGACACACAGAAATAGTCCATCGCCATGTATATAATGGACACATAGAAATAGTCCATCACCATATATATAATGGACACATAGAAATAGTCCATCACCATGTATATAATGGACACACAGAAATAGTCCATCACCATGTATATAATGGACACATAGAAATAGTCCATCACCATGTATATAATGGACACATAGAAATAGTCCATAACCATGTATATAATGGACACACAGAAATAGTCCATCACCATGTATATAATGGACACACAGAAATAGTCCATCACCATGTATATAATGGACACATAGAAATAGTCCATAACCATGTATATAATGGACACACAGAAATAGTCCGTCACCATGTATATAATGGACACACAGAAATAGTCCGTCACCATGTATATAATGGACACACAGAAATAGTCCATCACCATGTATATAATGGACACATAGAAATAGTCCATCACCATGTATATAATGGACACACAGAAATAGTCCATCACCATGTATATAATGGACACACAGAAATAGTCCATCACCATGTATATAATGGACACACAGAAATAGTCCATCACCATGTATATAATGGACACACAGAAATAGTCCATCACCATGTATATAATGGACACACAGAAATAGTCCATCACCATGTATATAATGGACACACAGAAATAGTCCATCACCATGTATATAATGGACACATAGAAATAGTCCGTCACCATGTATATAATGGACACATAGAAATAGTCCATCACCATGTATAGAATGGACACATAGAAATAGTCCGTCTTCATGTATATAATGGACACATAGAAATAGTCCATCACCATGTATATAATGGACACACAGAAATAGTCCATCACCATGTATATAATGGACACACAGAAATAGTCCATCACCATGTATATAAAGGACACACAGAAATAGTCCATCGCCATGTATATAATGGACACATAGAAATAGTCCATCACCATATATATAATGGACACATAGAAATAGTCCATCACCATGTATATAATGGACACACAGAAATAGTCCATCACCATGTATATAATGGACACATAGAAATAGTCCATCACCATGTATATAATGGACACATAGAAATAGTCCATAACCATGTATATAATGGACACACAGAAATAGTCCATCACCATGTATATAATGGACACACAGAAATAGTCCATCACCATGTACATAATGGACACATAGAAATAGTCCATAACCATGTATATAATGGACACACAGAAATAGTCCGTCACCATGTATATAATGGACACACAGAAATAGTCCGTCACCATGTATATAATGGACACACAGAAATAGTCCATCACCATGTATATAATGGACACATAGAAATAGTCCATCACCATGTATATAATGGACACACAGAAATAGTCCATCACCATGTATATAATGGACACACAGAAATAGTCCATCACCATGTATATAATGGACACACAGAAATAGTCCATCACCATGTATATAATGGACACACAGAAATAGTCCATCACCATGTATATAATGGACACACAGAAATAGTCCATCACCATGTATATAATGGACACACAGAAATAGTCCATCACCATGTATATAATGGACACATAGAAATAGTCCGTCACCATGTATATAATGGACACATAGAAATAGTCCGTCACCTTGTATATAATGGACACATAGAAATAGTCCATCACCATGTATATAATGGACACATAGAAATAGTCCGTCACCATGTATATAATGGACACACAGAAATAGTCCATCACCATGTATATAATGGACACATAGAAATAGTCCGTCACCATGTATATAATGGACACATAGAAATAGTCCATCACCATGTATATAATGGACACATAGAAATAGTCCGTTACCATGTATATAATGGACACACAGAAATAGTCCATCACCATGTATATAATGGACACACAGAAATAGTCCATCACCATGTATATAATGGACACATAGAAATAGTCCATCACCACGTATATAATGGACACATAGAAATAGTCCATAACTATGTATATAATGGACACATATAATAATTCCGTCGCCGTGTATATAATGGACACACAGAAATAGTCCATCACCATGTATATAATGGACACACAGAAATAGTCCATCACCATGTATATAATGGACACATAGAAATAGTCCATCACCATGTGTATAATGGACACACAGAAATAGTCCATCACCATGTATATAATGGACACACAGAAATAGTCCATCACCATGTATATAATGGACAGAAATAGTCCATCACCATGTATATAATGGACACACAGAAATAGTCCATCACCATGTATATAATGGACACACAGAAATAGTCCATCACCATGTATATAATGGGCACGCAGAAACAGTCCATCACCATGTATATAATGGACACATATAAATAGTCCGTCTTCATGTATATAATGGACACATAGAAATAGTCCGTCTTCATGTATATAATGGACACATAGAAATAGTCCATCGCCATGTATATAATGGACACATAGAAATAGTCCGTCACCATGTATATAATGGACACACAGAAATAGTCCATCACCATGTATATAATGGACACATAGAAATAGTCCACCACCATGTATTTAATGGACACACAGAAATAGTCCATCACCATGTATATAATGGACACATAGAAATAGTCCATCACCATGTATATAATGGACAGATAGAAATAGTCCGTCACTATGTATATAATGGAAACATAGAAATAGTCCATCACCATGTATAGAATGGACACATAGAAATAGTCCGTCTTCATGTATATAATGGACACATAGAAATAGTCCATCACCATGTATATAATGGACACACAGAAATAGTCCGTCACCATGTATATAATGGACACACAGAAATAGTCCATCACCATGTATATAATGGACACACAGAAATAGTCCATCACCATGTATATAAAGGACACACAGAAATAGTCCATCGCCATGTATATAATGGACACATAGAAATAGTCCATCACCATATATATAATGGACACATAGAAATAGTCCATCACCATGTATATAATGGACACACAGAAATAGTCCATCACCATGTATATAATGGACACATAGAAATAGTCCATCACCATGTATATAATGGACACATAGAAATAGTCCATTACCATGTATATAATGGACACACAGAAATAGTCCATCACCATGTATATAATGGACACACAGAAATAGTCCATCACCATGTATATAATGGACACATAGAAATAGTCCATAACCATGTATATAATGGACACACAGAAATAGTCCATCACCATGTATATAATGGACACACAGAAATAGTCCATCACCATGTATATAATGGACACACAGAAATAGTCCATCACCATGTATATAATGGACACACAGAAATAGTCCATCACCATGTATATAATGGACACACAGAAATAGTCCATCGCCATGTATATAATGGACACACAGAAATAGTCCATCACCATGTATATAATGGACACACAGAAATAGTCCATCACCATGTATATAATGGACACACAGAAATAGTCCATCACCATGTATATAATGGACAATGAGAAATAGTCCATCACCATGTATATAATGGACACACAGAAATAGTCCGTCACCATGTATATAATGGACACACAGAAATAGTCCGTCACCGTGTATATAATGGACACACAGAAATAGTCCGTCACCATGTATATAATGGACACACAGAAATAGTCCATCACCATGTATATAATGGACACATAGAAATAGTCCATCACCATGTATATAATGGACACACAGAAATAGTCCATCACCATGTATATAATGGACACACAGAAATAGTCCATCACCATGTATATAATGGACACACAGAAATAGTCCATCACCATGTATATAATGGACACACAGAAATAGTCCATCACCATGTATATAATGGAAACACAGAAATAGTCCATCACCATGTATATAATGGACACACAGAAATAGTCCATCACCATGTATATAATGGACACACAGAAATAGTCCGTCTTCATGTATATAATGGACACATAGAAATAGTCCGTCACCATGTATATAATGGAAACATAGAAATAGTCCGTCATCGTGTATATAATGGACACACAGAAATAGTCCATCACCATGTATATAATGGACACACAGAAATAGTCCATCACCATGTATATAATGGACACACAGAAATAGTCCATCACCATGTATATAATGGACACACAGAAATAGTCCATCACCATGTATATAATGGACACACAGAAATAGTCCATCACCATGTATATAATGGACACACAGAAATAGTCCATCACCATGTATATAATGGACACATAGAAATAGTCCGTTACCATGTATATAATGGACACACAGAAATAGTCCATCACCATGTATATAATGGACACACAGAAATAGTCCATCACCATGTATATAATGGACACACAGAAATAGTCCATCACCATGTATATAATGGACACATAGAAATAGTCCATCACCACGTATATAATGGACACATAGAAATAGTCCATAACTATGTATATAATGGACACATATAATAATTCCGTCACCATGTATATAATGGACACACAGAAATAGTCCATCACCATGTATATAATGGACACACAGAAATAGTCCATCACCATGTATATAATGGACACATAGAAATAGTCCATCACCATGTATATAATGGACACACAGAAATAGTCCATCACCATGTATATAATTGACAGAAATAGTCCATCACCATGTATATAATGGACACACAGAAATAGTCCATCACCATGTATATAATGGACACACAGAAATAGTCCATCACCATGTATATAATGGGCACGCAGAAACAGTCCATCACAATGTATATAATGGACACATATAAATAGTCCGTCTTCATGTATATAATGGACACATAGAAATAGTCCGTCTTCATGTATATAATGGACACACAGAAATAGTCCATCACCATGTATATAATGGACACATAGAAATAGTCCGTCACCATGTATATAATGGACACACAGAAATAGTCCATCACCATGTATATAATGGACACATAGAAATAGTCCACCACCATGTATTTAATGGACACACAGAAATAGTCCATCACCAAGTATATAATGGACACATAGAAATAGTCCATCACCATGTATATAATGGACAGATAGAAATAGTCCGTCACTATGTATATAATGGACACATAGAAATAGTCCATCACCATGTATAGAATGGACACATAGAAATAGTCCGTCTTCATGTATATAATGGACACATAGAAATAGTCCATCACCATGTATATAATGGACACACAGAAATAGTCCGTCACCATGTATATAATGGACACACAGAAATAGTCCATCACCATGTATATAATGGACACACAGAAATAGTCCATCACCATGTATATAAAGGACACACAGAAATAGTCCATCGCCATGTATATAATGGACACATAGAAATAGTCCATCACCATATATATAATGGACACATAGAAATAGTCCATCACCATGTATATAATGGACACACAGAAATAGTCCATCACCATGTATATAATGGACACATAGAAATAGTCCATCACCATGTATATAATGGACACATAGAAATAGTCCATAACCATGTATATAATGGACACACAGAAATAGTCCATCACCATGTATATAATGGACACACAGAAATAGTCCATCACCATGTATATAATGGACACATAGAAATAGTCCATAACCATGTATATAATGGACACACAGAAATAGTCCGTCACCATGTATATAATGGACACACAGAAATAGTCCGTCACCATGTATATAATGGACACACAGAAATAGTCCATCACCATGTATATAATGGACACATAGAAATAGTCCATCACCATGTATATAATGGACACACAGAAATAGTCCATCACCATGTATATAATGGACACACAGAAATAGTCCATCACCATGTATATAATGGACACACAGAAATAGTCCATCACCATGTATATAATGGACACACAGAAATAGTCCATCACCATGTATATAATGGACACACAGAAATAGTCCATCACCATGTATATAATGGACACACAGAAATAGTCCATCACCATGTATATAATGGACACATAGAAATAGTCCGTCACCATGTATATAATGGACACATAGAAATAGTCCGTCACCTTGTATATAATGGACACATAGAAATAGTCCATCACCATGTATATAATGGACACATAGAAATAGTCCGTCACCATGTATATAATGGACACACAGAAATAGTCCATCACCATGTATATAATGGACACATAGAAATAGTCCGTCACCATGTATATAATGGACACATAGAAATAGTCCATCACCATGTATATAATGGACACATAGAAATAGTCCGTTACCATGTATATAATGGACACACAGAAATAGTCCATCACCATGTATATAATGGACACACAGAAATAGTCCATCACCATGTATATAATGGACACACAGAAATAGTCCATCACCATGTATATAATGGACACATAGAAATAGTCCATCACCACGTATATAATGGACACATAGAAATAGTCCATAACTATGTATATAATGGACACATATAATAATTCCGTCACCGTGTATATAATGGACACACAGAAATAGTCCATCACCATGTATATAATGGACACACAGAAATAGTCCATCGCCATGTATATAATGGACACATAGAAATAGTCCATCACCATGTGTATAATGGACACACAGAAATAGTCCATCACCATGTATATAATGGACACACAGAAATAGTCCATCACCATGTATTTAATGGACAGAAATAGTCCATCACCATGTATATAGTGGACACACAGAAATAGTCCATCACCATGTATATAATGGACACACAGAAATAGTCCATCACCATGTATATAATGGGCACGCAGAAACAGTCCATCACCATGTATATAATGGACACACAGAAATAGTCCATCACCATGTATATAATGGACACATAGAAATAGTCCATCACCACGTATATAATGGACACATAGAAATAGTCCATAACTATGTATATAATGGACACATATAATAATTCCGTCACCATGTATATAATGGACACACAGAAATAGTCCATCACCATGTATATAATGGACACACAGAAATAGTCCATCACCATGTATATAATGGACACATAGAAATAGTCCATCACCATGTATATAATGGACACACAGAAATAGTCCATCACCATGTATATAATTGACAGAAATAGTCCATCACCATGTATATAATGGACACACAGAAATAGTCCATCACCATGTATATAATGGACACACAGAAATAGTCCATCACCATGTATATAATGGGCACGCAGAAACAGTCCATCACAATGTATATAATGGACACATATAAATAGTCCGTCTTCATGTATATAATGGACACATAGAAATAGTCCGTCTTCATGTATATAATGGACACACAGAAATAGTCCATCACCATGTATATAATGGACACATAGAAATAGTCCGTCACCATGTATATAATGGACACACAGAAATAGTCCATCACCATGTATATAATGGACACATAGAAATAGTCCACCACCATGTATTTAATGGACACACAGAAATAGTCCATCACCAAGTATATAATGGACACATAGAAATAGTCCATCACCATGTATATAATGGACAGATAGAAATAGTCCGTCACTATGTATATAATGGACACATAGAAATAGTCCATCACCATGTATAGAATGGACACATAGAAATAGTCCGTCTTCATGTATATAATGGACACATAGAAATAGTCCATCACCATGTATATAATGGACACACAGAAATAGTCCGTCACCATGTATATAATGGACACACAGAAATAGTCCATCACCATGTATATAATGGACACACAGAAATAGTCCATCACCATGTATATAAAGGACACACAGAAATAGTCCATCGCCATGTATATAATGGACACATAGAAATAGTCCATCACCATATATATAATGGACACATAGAAATAGTCCATCACCATGTATATAATGGACACACAGAAATAGTCCATCACCATGTATATAATGGACACATAGAAATAGTCCATCACCATGTATATAATGGACACATAGAAATAGTCCATAACCATGTATATAATGGACACACAGAAATAGTCCATCACCATGTATATAATGGACACACAGAAATAGTCCATCACCATGTATATAATGGACACATAGAAATAGTCCATAACCATGTATATAATGGACACACAGAAATAGTCCGTCACCATGTATATAATGGACACACAGAAATAGTCCGTCACCATGTATATAATGGACACACAGAAATAGTCCATCACCATGTATATAATGGACACATAGAAATAGTCCATCACCATGTATATAATGGACACACAGAAATAGTCCATCACCATGTATATAATGGACACACAGAAATAGTCCATCACCATGTATATAATGGACACACAGAAATAGTCCATCACCATGTATATAATGGACACACAGAAATAGTCCATCACCATGTATATAATGGACACACAGAAATAGTCCATCACCATGTATATAATGGACACACAGAAATAGTCCATCACCATGTATATAATGGACACATAGAAATAGTCCGTCACCATGTATATAATGGACACATAGAAATAGTCCGTCACCTTGTATATAATGGACACATAGAAATAGTCCATCACCATGTATATAATGGACACATAGAAATAGTCCGTCACCATGTATATAATGGACACACAGAAATAGTCCATCACCATGTATATAATGGACACATAGAAATAGTCCGTCACCATGTATATAATGGACACATAGAAATAGTCCATCACCATGTATATAATGGACACATAGAAATAGTCCGTTACCATGTATATAATGGACACACAGAAATAGTCCATCACCATGTATATAATGGACACACAGAAATAGTCCATCACCATGTATATAATGGACACACAGAAATAGTCCATCACCATGTATATAATGGACACATAGAAATAGTCCATCACCACGTATATAATGGACACATAGAAATAGTCCATAACTATGTATATAATGGACACATATAATAATTCCGTCACCGTGTATATAATGGACACACAGAAATAGTCCATCACCATGTATATAATGGACACACAGAAATAGTCCATCGCCATGTATATAATGGACACATAGAAATAGTCCATCACCATGTGTATAATGGACACACAGAAATAGTCCATCACCATGTATATAATGGACACACAGAAATAGTCCATCACCATGTATTTAATGGACAGAAATAGTCCATCACCATGTATATAGTGGACACACAGAAATAGTCCATCACCATGTATATAATGGACACACAGAAATAGTCCATCACCATGTATATAATGGGCACGCAGAAACAGTCCATCACCATGTATATAATGGACACATATAAATAGTCCGTCTTCATGTATATAATGGACACATAGAAATAGTCCGTCTTCATGTATATAATGGACACATAGAAATAGTCCATCACCATGTATATAATGGACACATAGAAATAGTCCGTCACCATGTATATAATGGACACACAGAAATAGTCCATCAACATGTATATAATGGACACATAGAAATAGTCCACCACCATGTATTTAATGGACACACAGAAATAGTCCATCACCATGTATATAATGGACACATAGAAATAGTCCATCACCATGTATATAATGGACAGATAGAAATAGTCCGTCACTATGTATATAATGGACACATAGAAATAGTCCATCACCATGTATAGAATGGACACATAGAAATAGTCCGTCTTCATGTATATAATGGACACATAGAAATAGTCCATCACCATGTATATAATGGACACACAGAAATAGTCCGTCACCATGTATATAATGGACACACAGAAATAGTCCATCACCATGTATATAATGGACACACAGAAATAGTCCATCACCATGTATATAAAGGACACACAGAAATAGTCCATCGCCATGTATATAATGGACACATAGAAATAGTCCATCACCATATATATAATGGACACATAGAAATAGTCCATCACCATGTATATAATGGACACACAGAAATAGTCCATCACCATTGATATAATGGACACATAGAAATAGTCCATCACCATGTATATAATGGACACATAGAAATAGTCCATAACCATGTATATAATGGACACACAGAAATAGTCCATCACCATGTATATAATGGACACACAGAAATAGTCCATCACCATGTATATAATGGACACATAGAAATAGTCCATAACCATGTATATAATGGACACACAGAAATAGTCCATCACCATGTATATAATGGACACACAGAAATAGTCCATCACCATGTATATAATGGACACACAGAAATAGTCCATCACCGTGTATATAATGGACACACAGAAATAGTCCATCACCATGTATATAATGGACACACAGAAATAGTCCATCGCCATGTATATAATGGACACACAGAAATAGTCCATCACCATGTATATAATGGACACACAGAAATAGTCCATCACCATGTATATAATGGACACACAGAAATAGTCCATCACCATGTATATAATGGACAATGAGAAATAGTCCATCACCATGTATATAATGGACACACAGAAATAGTCCGTCACCATGTATATAATGGACACACAGAAATAGTCCGTCACCGTGTATATAATGGACACACAGAAATAGTCCGTCACCATGTATATAATGGACACACAGAAATAGTCCATCACCATGTATATAATGGACACATAGAAATAGTCCATCACCATGTATATAATGGACACACAGAAATAGTCCATCACCATGTATATAATGGACACACAGAAATAGTCCATCACCATGTATATAATGGACACACAGAAATAGTCCATCACCATGTATATAATGGACACACA